>ML784053.1:104395-115531 GCA_009831015.1 Picea engelmannii | reverse complement strand
GAACACAATACACCAAAATTTACGTGGAAAACCAAATGGGAGAAAACCACATAATCCTTTTCTTATATATCAAAGAATACATTCATTGGAATCACCAACTTCCCAATTCTCTAGCTACAACTGGAACAAGGCTCCAACCCCCTATTTATAGGCTCCAACCTGAAGGAAGCTACAACTCCTTGAGTTCTCCGATACCAACCGAAAGGAGGCTACAAC
Organism: Picea engelmannii; assembly: GCA_009831015.1. Lineage (NCBI taxonomy): Eukaryota > Viridiplantae > Streptophyta > Pinopsida > Pinales > Pinaceae > Picea > Picea engelmannii. Next base: position 115,315 of record ML784053.1, on the reverse strand, counting down.
CCCCTTTCCTTGCCCTGTCCTGCCGCCCTGAAATATAAATGCAGACCAAAATGTCACTTCCACTGCATATGATAATCAACCTGTAATCAACCTATCACTGTCACATCAAAATGTAACTGATCATCAACCTATAACCCTCATTGTCACATTAATGTTGTAACCGATCATCAACTGTGCATCAACCTATAACATGTCACTGTTCCTGTCATTGTATTTGTCACTGATATATCAACCAAATCCACTCATATAGACCATATCAACATCAAGTATCCAAACCATGTACCAAAATGTACCTCAAGCATGCATCATAATAAACCAAGATCATATATCAAGTATATGCCAATATCACAAAGATGTGCCTATAACAATGAACCATAACAACCATATACAATACACCAAGGATATGTCTCAAACATGTATCAATAACACCAAAACATGGACCTCAACCATATGCAACCATAAACCAAAAAGGGCCTCTAAGACATGCCTTAAGCATGTGCCATACCATTCATGATACAAGCCTCAACCAAACATATAAAAGACATACCTTTACTCATGAAGAAGACCTGGTGTATATAATCTCATATCAACAAACTAGCCTGGTGTGTATCATATTCAACAAACAAGAGATACCATCTTCCTCAAACCCTTTTCCACAGATCTGCAACTTTCTCCTCTACTACCCGCGAATATCTGCACTTTTATCCGCTACAGCCCATAGATATCCTCGCCCTATTGAACTGTAACCCGCAGATAACCTTACAAATTAGGGTTATCACTTTTTCTGCAACTCCAAGACTTTTTCCTTCGACCTTTCTTCACATACGCAGACTTTTTAACTCAGATTCATCAATGGACCAAAATTTCTTCACAAGATAGATAATCGATAGAGATGTGTGTGAATTGTGTTTATGAGAGACTCTTTGAGGTGTTTTTATACTTTTTCTAAGTAACCTCTTTCCTTACTTTAAGGGTTTCTTGTTACAACCACTTAACGCTTTCATTAATTGACTTGTAACCAACTAGGGGCTTCTTAACCATTATTTGGGGCTTCCAACTTCACAAGGCCATAACTCCTTAACCACGAGGAAGCACGTGGCGTGTCACCTATCATTGGAAATGGCATGATGAGAACTATCCATCTATGAGTGTGTTACTTGCATTTACACTGTCCTTCATGACCTTTTTCCTTGATCAACTTGGGGTTCCATAACCATACCTTTGGGGCTACCAGACTTCTTCAAGGGTTGACATCAATGACAACCAATCTTTCAACAATTTATAACTACATTATATTATAAAATATTACATGATATTATAAAACATTACATGACATATACATAGTGAAAATTTGACAGAATCATCCCATCCCAAGACAAATTTATTTTATTGGCTAAAATTTGAATTAGCATGTTTTACTTGTGTAAAAAGAAAAAATATTCTTTTCACATATTTTTAGTTTATCTTGTTGTAGGTTCACGAAAAGTAGTGTGGGTAATTGTTGGATATAGAATTCAATTCTACATTCAATGAGTACCCATGCTTATCCTTTTTGTCAACATGTAGGATAAACTAAAAATACATGAAAAAGCATGTTACATTTTTCCTCCAAAACACTAAACATAATTTAAAATATTATTTATTTCTCCTCTTAAATGTATTAATCTAAAATATTTATCATATTCCAAGGTGATTGTATAGTGAGATAAACTAAAAATACATGAAAAAGCGTGTTACATTTTTTTCTCTAAGACACTAAACACGATTTAAAATATTATTTATTTTTTCTCTTAAACGTATTAATCTAAAATATTTATCATCTCAAGGTGATTGTATGCCAAGTTGAACTGTATTATGATCACAATAAATGTGAGATTATGTGAGATTTGTTATGATCGTAATAAATGTGAGATTTATTATGATCGCAATAAATGTGAGATCACGTAAGATTTATTTTTGTAATGAGTAAATGGTAGTGATAATACATAATGTTCCATATTTATTATTCCAAGGATATTTAACATATCTCAGAAATAACTCACCAAGATCTTAACCAAGGTGAGGTTTATATGTGGGTAACTACTGTCAAATAAAAATAGGATACATAAACACATTTGATTTGTATAGCTCCAATTCAACAATGATCATTGATCTAATTTCTTGAAATTCTATTGGTTATTGAATTTCCTATTCAACAATGGCCCTTTTTCTTATTCAAAGTTCCACTAATCACTGTTGCATGCATATTAGGGATGTGTGCCCCTCCAGGGATAGAACCTTTCATGCAATGCACATGTTGCTTAGAGATTTGTGCCCTATCTAATAATAGACTATCCAAGCAAACTAAAATCCTTGAATTGAACTGAAATAAATCTAAAAACTAGCTAAGGCATGCTCAAGGCATGCATGTACCCTCCTAACTCACCCTTGTATAATAATAGCTCACCCCCCAACCCAACCTAGTGTTGTGTCATTCAAAAAGATTTGCAGAGATATTGAGGTGAAGGTTCTATTGGAATTGATATGCCATTAAGAGATTTGCAAAGACATTGAGGTGAAGGGTCTATTGGAATTGATTTGCCACGAGGAAGGATAATCAAGTACCAAGCAATTAGGTAAATTTTTTAGCACTTCTTTGTTTGGGAAACAAGCAGATCCATGACATTCAAATGATGCACTCACAAGTGAAGATGTTCAACAAAATTCACTATGTTCATAGTCTAATTGTGACCATTACATTCAAGTATGTTCTTTTATGAAAAACCCTTCTTAGCATCAAAGTCAATGGAGATTCAAGTGGACACATATGATAGAACATTTAATTGTTTCGCTGTCAAATCAAGAAACCTATATAGCATACTTGATCATAGTAAGGGAGTTGGAATGTCAATACTCTAGTGGTAGGATTTGCATCCATACCGAGATAGGAATTGGAGAGAGATTTTCAGTGTAAGAGTTGAAGCTGTTAGAATATGAAAGATTGTGCTCATTTTACCATTGACAACACCCTTGTCACCCAACCATAGGCCGAAGCCACCCTCCGAGCACCTTGACCTTGACAGAGAAGAATACTGGTAGAAATCAATATCCAAGCAAGGCTAATGCACCAAATAAGAAAAGAAACCAAAGCTGATCAGATAGTCCCACCCAGAAACTGGTGCAACACCTTCCCCAAAAACTTGCGCACAAAACTGCCAACTGTAGTGCACACAACTAGCTCTCTACAATTATGAGAATGTGTCAAATGAGAGACTGGCGCCCTGTATTTATAGTGGTTCTGGCAGACTCACTAGGGCCGACTTCTCCTTTTGGGTACTAATTAATTCATATTAATTATATTTTCTGCAGTCGACATCTCGTCTAGGGTTTCCTTTACTTCTTTGCTTCCTTCCGAAATATTCTAATCTTGTCATAGGTCACAATAGAGGTTCATACCTCCTGATGCTACCATAATATTAACAGAAGCTTGGCTAAAAAGGCCTCATAAAGAGACCAACCCTACCATATAAGTAACCTCCATCACGAGGACAAAGTATCTCTACATGAGAGTTAAATGTCAGTATGATTAATCCCTTGGAACATGGGTGAATCACCATAATATCTTGAAAGGAGAAGCGATAAACCTCATATATCCAAAGTAAGCATAGAGTGAGCTTTGACTAAATATTGTTAATTTGAGAATCAATATGTGTGATCAAGAAGATGGTCTTGCTCCTCAACCCATCTACAACCTATCTTTAATATTGACACTAAGACAGACTCATTGATGCATAAGCACTGGAAGGAGGGTCTCAAGTTTAGTGGTTTCTATTTGCAAAGATGCTCATTCTCTAGCAAATCTCTCTGAGAAGTGAGGCTGTGGCATCTATTGAGGAGCCATCAAGTAGAACATCCCGAGGCTCCAAAAAAACTATGTTCCTTGAGGGTTCCATTGAATATAATGAGCATATGAAGAATGATCAAGGATAGTGAGACTAACCCAAGTGATCCAAGAGGCCAAATTCTAAGTACAATGATGGAGATTCATAATGAAAAGGTGCAGAGAGGATCTCTAGAGTAGGTGAAATCCACAGTGGTTAGGGAAAAGTCTTTATCATGTACAAAGATGAGCACCATGTTGTTTACTTCTTTAAACTCAACAAACGAAAATGAAATGCCAATGATTTTTCTTTACCCATAAATAAACTTATGGTGATATAACTTCTGAAAATCATGCATTAAATTTACAGTTGAGTTATTTAACTAAAATGAACAACAAAACAAAATAGAAACTAAACACATAAAATATGAAGACACTAGAAATACCCTGGAAACCCCAGTGTGGGGAAAACCAACAAAGGAGGGTCTTTATTGGCTTCATAAGAATTAATTTACAACAACAAAAAATTTAGAAATTTCTTATAGGCCAACAAACTCGGCTTGCTTTTTTGACCCCTGTCTTTGCTAGAATGACCTATGCTTAGCTCACTTCCTCTGTTGCTAAGTCACCCTTCCTCAATCTGCATAATCAACTTCCTCTTCCTCATCCAGTGCCCTCACTCATCAACTCAACGCACAATTAGTTATGTACTTCACTCTCAACCTCCTTTTATCACTCTAAATCACCTTTTCTTGACTCTTCTAGAAGCCTCAAGAAATTTACTTTCGTTAATTATTAATTTCCAGAAAGTCATTTTTCAAAAATCTGAGTGAAAAGTCAATAAAAGTCATTTAAATGACTTTTATACTTTTCCTAATTTAAAACTTAGGATAAATGAAAATGTTGATCTGAGTATTTGAATTATGTCCATCAGCTAGCCTTGGACACGTAGGATAAGATGATACACCTTCTGAGCTACCAAATTAACACTCCCTCTTAGCGAGAAAGGTGTTCTTTACCACCCCTAACTTGTCCCCGAAGAAGACAAACTTTCCTTTCATCAGGGCCTTCATGAGAATGTCTACCACCTATTATCCTGTAGGCACATATTTTCGCTTCACCATCCCATTCTGCACATGATCCCTAATGAAGTGGAATATGATCTCTATGTGTTTGGATTTGTCATGAAACACTGGATTCTCGGAGAGCTTGATGTAACTCTGATTGTCACAGTGAATGAAATTCACATCCAACTCTTGGCCAAACAAATTGACGAGCAACTTACGAAGCCAAATGGTCTCACATGATGCTAATCTAGCTTTGATGTACTCTACCTCGACATAGCTCAACTCCATTGACTTTTGCTTCTTGTTGAACTAGGAAACAACTCCAGATCCCAAGCTGAAACAACAACCTCAAGTAATATTCCCGTCCACCCCGTTGCTTGCCCAATCTGCATCTATAAATACTGTCAGCTTCACCCCATCCCCCTGGATGTAACTCAACCCATAGTCAATTGTGCCATAAAGATATCTTAGAACATGCTTTGCTTCCACCCAGTATAACCTCCTCAACTCAACCATGAACTAATTGAGTGTGTTCATCGCAAAGCTTATATTTGGTCTACTATTGACCAGATAAATTAGAGAGCCAATCAACTTCTTGTAAAGTGTAGGGTCCACTACCTTTGATCTGGAAGCATCAATATTCTTCTAGTTGGTCACCATGGGCGTAGATATAGGCCTGCAGTCCAACATTCTGAATCTCTTCAAGATTTCCACTGCATACTTCCCCTATCCAAGGAAGGTCTGACCATCTCGCTGCCACACCTCTAACCCAAGAAATTAGTGCATCAACCCCAAATCCTTGATCTCATACTCCGAAGAAAGATCCCTCTTACACTCTGCAATGAGCCTCTATGAACCTGTAAGAATAAGTTGTCTACATACAACACAAGAATGAGTGACTCACCTCCAAGTATGATGTAGTAGAGGTTGGAGTCCGCCTCACTCTTGGTGAATCCCATCCCTTTCAAGTAGTTGTTAATCCATGAGTACCAGACTCAAGGAGCCTACTTGAGCCCATACAAGGCTCTCCTCAACATGCACACATGAGATGCCCTGTCATGCGCCTTAAAACCCTCCGGTTGCTCGATGTACACCTCCTCCTCAACAATGTCATTAAGGAAGGTTATCTTCACATCCATATGTTGGATTCTCCACCCCATCTCTACTGCAATCAAGATCATGACCTTGAATGAAGTGTATCTCACCACTGGGGTGAATGTCTCATTGTAATCGATTCCCTCCTTCTGAGAGAACCCCTTATTCACAAAGTGGGTTTTGAACTTCTCCACACTGCCATCCACACTGTGTTTGATATTATAAATCTATCTAGAGCCAATCACCAATTTCCCCTCTGGTCGGGGTACCACCTCCCATACATCATTCTTCATGATGGAAGCATACTCTTCCACCATGGCATCTCTCCACACCTATTGTTGTGATGCCTACTCAAAGCTGGAAGGCTCGAACTCCAATAGCTCACTCATCAGAGCCATATAACTGGAAAATATTTATGGTGCTCTTCTCTCTCTGACCGATGTCCTTGAAGCACCCATTTACTCTTGTGCCTCTCTCAAGGTTTGCTCTTCTCATTTGGTCTTCCTCCTTCTAGTATAAGGAGTCTTCTAAATAGGAGGACTTTGTTGCTCCTCATCATGATCCGTAGTATGATCATCCATGCCTGCACCTGTACCTATACCCGCACCCTGTGTCTCCTTAGTCTTTTGAGTCTCCAGCTCCTGATCCCCTGTTGTTGCTACACCATTATCATGATCCTTCCTAGAGGCGTTGTCCTCCTCAAACCTCGCATGCCTCCTTACCACATTCTTCCTCAAGGAAGGAATGTAGACTCTATATGCCTTGGAATTCTCAATGTAACCAATGAAAAATCCCCTTCTTAGCAATGGCCTCAAGCTTTGTCCTCTTCTACGAGGGGACACGACAATAGACAAGGCATCCGAAAATCCTGAAGTGTCAAATATTTGGTCTCCTCCTTGTGAATACCTCCTCAAGAGTCTTCCTCCCCAAGGCCTTGTGAGGACTCATGTTTTGTATTTATACAATTGTGTTAGAAGCCTCTTCCCATAAGAATCTAGGCAGATCCTGATCATAAAACATGGATTTAACAAACCCAACAATAGCCCTATTCTTCCTCTCTGCCACCTCGTGATTCTATGTGTTGTATGGAACAATCAACTCCCTCTTTATCCCAACGCCTGCAAATAAATCCTTGAATTCCTTCAAGGTGTACTCACCTCTATTATCACATATCAATGTCTTGATCATCCTACCCATTTAGTTCTCCACAAGAGATTTGAACTCTTGAAACTAACTGAGAACCTATTTCTTGGTCTTCATGAAGTAGATCTAGGTCTTCATGTAATGGTCATTGATGAAGGTGACATAGTACTCATACCCACTCATGGATGGTGATGACATGGGCCCACATATGTCTGAGTGTATCAAATTGAGGATGCCTCCTATCCTACTATCACTACTCGAGAAATCTATCTTGATGTACTTCCCCATAACACACCCCTTACATACCTCATGATTCTCTATGATAATATATGGTAGTATTGTCACAATATATTTGAGCACCTTTAATGCTCCATGATGCAAGTGTTCCATCCTCCTATGCCATAACTCTGCCAAGTCTCATGCGCTACTCACCAATGCTCGAGTTGGCTCAAACTGAAGCTTATACAACTTCTCTCGCCTAACATCAATCACCTTCACTGTCTTGAAGTCCTTGGGCCTGATGTACACTCGCCCATCCTGAAATGAGACCACATAGCCCCTGTCTTCTAATGTTGAAATTGATATCAGGTTCTTCGTCATTCTCAGAACATATAGTACACCCCTCACCATCAATGACTTCCCAAAATCCTTCTCAAATGTGACTGTCCCATGTCTTGATTCCCGACACTTGAAATTATTGGACATCTCAATCATGAGGTCCATCTCCTCCTCCTGCAAGATGGATAAGTACTCCCACACTCCATTCATGTGACTAGAGGTGCCACTGTTTATGTACCACATGCATGAAGTGGTTGAACTAGAGAGACATGTAAAGAGTGAAAACTCATTCTCAAATCTAGAAACAAACTCATCAATTTTTGTTGAAGTTGATGCTGTCATGTGTGACATCTTGTTGCCCTTTTTCTTGTTTGGGAACTGAATGGCAAAGTGTCCTATTTTGTGACAGGAAAAACATTCGATTTTTGCTGAAATCTTTCTTCTTTTCAACTTTTGAATTTTAACCCCAATTAGGTCCTTTCTTCCCTCCAAACTTTCTATTTCCAGCTAAGGCAAGGTTCTCCCCATCCTCACTCTTTGGTTGGATAGCATGTAAGGTACCAAGTTGCAACTCCTCTTAGGTGAAGTCATCACATAACCTCTCCCAATCAGGGAGTTTCTCTAGTGCTACAACACCTCTGAAAAATACGTCCCACTGCTTGGTGAATCCATTCAAGGTTATCCTCACCAGCTCTGTCTCATCCACAGTCTCCCCAACAACTTCCAGTTCATCTTTGATTTGAGTGAACTTGGTGAGATATGTAACAACTGACTCTTCCCTGGCCATCTTTGTGCTTTTGAGTTTCTACCTGAGCAACATCTTCCTGCTATGGTTATCAGACTAGTACAATTTAACTAGGACCTCCCACATATCCTTAGTTGTCTTCTTGCCAGACAAATGAGGAATGATGTGGTCTTTGATTCCATAATAATTATTCACCTAGCGTTCACATATCTCCTGAGATGAGTTGGTTGTTATACTGGGTCTGCGGGAAGTACTGTTGTCCCTTAAGAAAACTCCCACAAGCCTTGTTCTTCCAGCAACAAACCAATTCACTCTCTCCAAGGACTGAAATTTGAGGCTCCCTCCAACCTATCCTCGAATATCAAGCTTGGATTGGCCATAAAGTCAGCTGCTCTGACTCACACACCCTCTTTGGTAACTCGACCCCCTTGCTGATTTACACCTAGTCTGCACAACAAATGGACTTAGTGCCTTTTGTATTCAGAGGATGATCTTTGATACCATGCTAATTTATTTAAACTCAACAAACAAACACAAAAATTCCAATGATTTTTCTTTACCGAGAAATTAACTTGTGTTGATATAACTTATGAAAATCACGCATTAAATTTACAAATGAGTTATTTAACTAAAATGAACAACAAAAGCAAAAAGAAACCAAGCACATAAAATATGAAGACACTAGAAATACCCTGGAAACCCTAGTATGGGGAAAACCAACAAAAGAAGGACTTTATTGGCTTCGGAGAAATTGATTTACAACAATAGAAAATTCAGAAATTTCTTATAGCCCAACAAACTCAACCTGCTTTTTTGACCCCACTTTTTGGCTTTGAAAAATCACTTTTTCGGCCTCTATCTCCGTTGGAATGGCCTGCACTTAGCTCACTTCCTATGTTGCTAAGTCGCCCTTCCTCACTCTGCATAATTGACTTTCTCTTCCTCAGCTAGTGCCCTCACTCATTAGCTCAACACACAATGTGTTATGTCCTTCACCCTCAACCTCCTTTAATCTCTCTAACTCACCTTTTCTTGAGTCTTCTAGAAGCATCCATAAATTCACTTTAGTGAATTATTAATTTCCAAAAAGTCAATTTTCATAAATTTGAGTGAAAAGTCAATAAAAGTCATTTAAATGAGTCTTATACTTTTCCTAAGTTAAAACTTAGGATACATTAAAATGTTGATCTAGGTATTTTGATTATGTCCATCAGCTAACCCTGAACACATAGGCTAAGCCGAGACACCTTCTAAGATACCAAATTAACACATGACTGCATCTCAAAATCTCCTCAAGTTTTCCAAAAACAACGATTACATTATATTCAAGGCTCTTGGTTTTTTAAATGTTGAAATTGATTATATGAATTTAAGAGAATATTTATATCTAACTATTTCAATACTTGAACCAAACTTTTTATTCTCTAATATTTATATAGCAATAGTGAATTATTCATTAAGGTACCATGGCCAACAATGCTTAAAATTCAAAACTTCAATGGCCTAAAACTTATGGATAAGCATTTCCTAACAAGGTGTCAATAATTTAAAAGCTGGTTTTTCTTTTTTCAAGTTAAGGATGTATGGTTGTACATGTAGACTTTTTACATCTACATTTGTTTCTTTTGTAAATGTACCACTCCTTTAGTCCCATTGATATGTTATTTCCATAGATTATATTTTTTGAGTCCGGCTTTGTGTTCTCTTTAGAGAGAGGAGAGAAGATTTTAAAATTGTAGAAACTATCCCAAGATGCCAAACATTTGTTTACTTTCCTATTTATTATTCATGGTTTATTATCACGTCCACACCCACACAACACCTTTGATAAAGGAGGGGAAGGTTGAACAAATGTGCTTATTCATCTCACAACCAACCAACCATTATGTTAGTGAGAGGACCATTGAATCCATGGACAACCCATTTGGCACAAGAATAATTATCTGCTGAGACTTATACGTTGCCACCAACGACACCTCACAATCAATGTGGGATAACGCATAAGAGGATAGGAGAATTTAGATTTGTAGAAACTATTCCAATATGCCAAACACAACATATCTTTTTTCATGTTTACGATTTACTGTTTATTATCACACACATGCATCCACACAATAGGTTTCACAGAGTGGGAGGGAGAGGCTGGGCAATTATGCATATTCTTGGTTATTATTACAAACCTACACCCACATAACACATCTGACAAAGGAGGGGGAGGCTAATCAAATATGCATATTCATCTTGCAACCAATCAACCATTATGTAAATAGGAGGGCCACTCCCTCTATGGACAACCCATTTGAGATAAATACCATGGTATGTTGAGACTTATACACTATCACCAACCAAACCTCAACCAATGTGGGATAGTAGTACACGAGAGGATAATTTAAATTTGGAGAAAATATTCTAGGATGCCAAACACAATGTATCTATTTTCATGTTTATGATTC
>ML784053.1:75372-104295 GCA_009831015.1 Picea engelmannii | reverse complement strand
TTCTGAGCTACCAAATTAACACTCCCTCTTAGCGAGAAAGGTGTTCTTTACCACCCCTAACTTGTCCCCGAAGAAGACAAACTTTCCTTTCATCAGGGCCTTCATGAGAATGTCTACCACCTATTATCCTGTAGGCACATATTGTCGCTTCACCATCCCATTCTGCACATGATCCCTAATGAAGTGGAATATGATCTCTATGTGTTTGAATTTGTCATGAAACACTGGATTCTCGGAGAGCTTGATGTAACTCTGATTGTCACAGTGAATGAAATTCACATCCAACTCTTGGCCAAACAAACTGACGAGCAACTTACGAAGCCAAATGGTCTCACATGATGCTAATATAGCTTTTATGTACTCTACCTCGACATAGCTCAACTCCATTGACTTTTGCTTCTTGTTGAACTAGGAAACAACTCCAGATCCCAAGCTGAAACAACAACCTCAAGTAATATTTCCGTCCACCCCGTTGCTTGCCCAATCTGCATCTATAAATACTGTCAGCTTCACCCCATCCCCCTGGATGTAACTCAACCCATAGTCAATTGTGCCATAAAGATATCTTAGAACATGCTTTGCTTCCACCCGGTATAACCTCCTCAGCTCAACCATGAACTAATTGAGTGTGTTCATCGCAAAGCTTATATCTGGTCTACTATTGACCAGATAAATTAGAGAGCCAATCAACTTCTTGTAAAGTGTAGGGTCCACTACCTTTGATCTGGAAGCATCAATATTCTTCTAGTTGGTCACCATGGGCGTAGATATAGGCCTGCAGTCCAACATCCTGAATCTCTTCAAGATTTCCACTGCATACTTCCCCTATCCAAGAAAGGTCTGACCATCTCACTGCCACACCTCTAAACCAAGAAATTAGTGCATCAACCCCAAATCCTTGATCTCATATTCTGAATCAAGATCCCTCTTACACTCTGCAATGAGCCTCTATGAACCTGTAAGAATAAGTTGTCTACATACAACACAAGAATGAGCGACTCACCTCCAAGTATGATGTAGTAGAGGTTGGAGTCCACCTCACTCTTGGTGAATCCCATCCCTTGCAAGTAGTTGTCAATCCATGAGTACCACACTCAGGGAGCCTACTTGAGCCCATACAAGGCTCTCCTCAACATGCACACATGAGATGCCCTGTCATGTGCCTTAAAACCCTCCGGTTGCTCGATGTACACCTCCTCCTCAACGATGTCATTAAGGAAGGTTATCTTCACATCCATATGGTGGATTCTCCACCCCATCTCTACACAATCGAGATCACGACCTTGAACAAAGTGTATCTCACCACTGGGGTGAATGTCTCCTCCTTCTGAGAGAACCCCTTATTCACAAAGTGGGTTTTGAACTTCTCCACACTGCCATCCACATTGTGTTTGATATTATAGATCCATCTAGAGCCAATCACCAATTTCCCCTCTGGTCGGGGTACCACCTCCCATACATCATTCTTCATGATGGAAGCATACTCTTCCACCATGGAATCTCTCCACACCTATTGTTGTGATGCCTACTCAAAGTTGGAAGGCTCGAACTCCAATAGCTCACTCATCAGAGCCATATAACTGGAAAATATTTATGGTGCTCTTCTCTCTCTAACCGATGTCCTCGAAGCACCCATTTACTCTTGTGCCTCTCTCAAGGTTTGCTCTTCCCATTCGGTCTTCCTCCTTCTAGTAGAAGGAGTCTTCTAAATAGGAGGACTTTGTTTCTCCTCATCATGATTCGTAGTATGATCATCCATGCCTGCACCTCTACCTATACCCGCACCCCGTGTCTCCTTAGTCTTCTGAGTCTCTAGCTCCTGATCCCCTGTTGTTGCTACACCATTATCATGATCCTTCCTCAAGGCGTTGTCCTCCTCAAACCTCACATCCCTCCTTACCACATTCTTCCTCAAGGAAGGAATGTAGACTCTATATGCCTTGGAATTCTCAATGTAACCAATGAAAAATCCCCTTCTTAGCAATGGCCTCAAGCTTTGTCCTCTTCTACGAGGGGACAGGACAATAGACAAGGCATCCGAAAATCCTGAAGTGTCCAATATTTGGTCTCCTCCTTGTGAATACCTCCTCAAGAGTCTTCCTCCACAAGGCCTTGTGAGGACTCATGTTTTGTATTTATACAATTGTGTTACAAGCCTCTTCCCATAAGAATCTAGGCAGATCCTGATCATAAAACATGGATTTAACAAACCCAACAATAGCCCTATTCTTCCTCTCTGCCACCTTGTTATTCTATGTGTTGTATGGAACAATCAACTCCCTCTTTATCCCAACGCCTGCAAATAAATCCTTGAATTCCTTCAAGGTGTACTCACCTCTATTATCATATCTCAATGTCTTGATCATCTTACCCATTTAGTTCTCCACAAGAGATTTGAACTCTTGAAACTGACTGAGAACCTATTTCTTGGTCTTCATGAAGTAGATCTAGGTCTTCCTGGAATGGTCATTGATGAAGGTGACATAGTACTCATACCCACTCATGGATGGTGATGACATGGGCCCACATATGTCTGAGTGTATCAAATTGAGGATGCCTCCTATCCTACTATCACTACTCGAGAAATCTATCTTGGTTGACTTCCCCATAACACACCCCTTACATACCTCATGATGCTCTATGATAATATATGGTAGTCTTGTCACAATATATTTGAGCACCTTTAATGCTCCATGATGCAAGTGTGCCATCCTCCTATGCCATAACTCTGCCAAGTCTCATGCGCTACTCACCAATGCTCGGGTTGGCTCAAACTGAAGCTTATACAACTTCTCTCACCTAATATCAATCACCTTCACTGTCTTGAAGTCCTTGGGCTTGATGTACACTTGCCCATCCTGAAATGAGACCACATAGCCCCTGTCCTCTAATGTTGAAATTGATATCAGGTTCTTTGTCATTCTCAGAACATATAGTACACCCCTCACCATCAACGACTTCCCAAAATACTTCTCAAATGTGACTGTCCCATGTCTTGATTCCCGACACTTGAAATGATTGGACATCTCAATCATGAGGTCCATCTCCTCCTCTTGCAAGATGGAGAAGTACTCCCACACTCCATTCATGTGACTAGAGGTGCCACTGTTTATGTACCACATGCATGAAGTGGTTGAACTAGAGAGACATGTAAAGAGTGAAAACTCATTCTCAAATCTAGCAACAAACTCATCAATTTTTGTTGAAGTTGATGCTGTCATGTGTGACATCTTGTTGCCCTTTTTCTTGTTTGGGAACTGACTGGCAAAGTGTCCTATTTTGTGACAGGAAAAACATTCGATTTTTGCCAAAATCTTTCTTCTTTTCAACTTTTGAAGTTTAACCCCAATTAGGTCCTTTCTTCCCTCCAAACTTTCTGTTTCCAGCTAAGGCAAGGTTCTCCTCATCCTCACTCTTTGGCTGGATAGCATGTAAGGTACCAAGTTGCAACTCCTCTTGGGTGAAGTCATCCCATAACCTCTCCCAATCAGGGAGTTTCTCTAGTGCTACAACACCTACGAAAAATACGTCCCACTGCTTGGTGAATCCATTCAAGGCTATCCTCACCAGCTCTGTCTCATCCATAGTCTCCCCAACAACTTCCAGTTTATCTTTGATTTGAGTGAACTTGGTGAGATATGTAACAACTGACTCTTCCCTGGCCATCTTTGTGCTTTTGAGTTTCTACCTGAGCAACATCTTCCTGCTATGGTTATCAGACTAGTACAATTTAACTGGGACCTCCCACATATCCTTAGTTGTCTTCTTGCCAGACAAATGAGGAATGATGTGGTCTTTGATTCCATAATAATTATTCACCTAGCCTTCACATATCTCCTGAGATGAGTTGGTTGTTGTACTAGGTCTGCTGGAAGTACCGTTGTCCCTTAAGAAAACTCCCACAAGCCTTGTTCTTCCAACAACAAACCAATTCACTCTCTCCAAGGACTGAAATTTGAGGCTCCCTCCAACCTATCCTCGAATCTCAAGTTTGGATTGGCCATAAAGTCAGCTGCTATGACTCACACACCCTCTTTGGTAACTCAACCCCCTTGTTGATTTACACCTAGTCTGCACAACAAATGGACTTAGTTCCTTTTGTATTCAGAGGCTGATCTTTGATACCATGCTAATTTATTTAAACTCAACAAACAAAAAAAATTTCCAATGATTTTTCTTTACCGAGAAATTAACTTGTGTTGATATAACTTATGAAAATCACGCATTAAATTTAAAAATGAGTTATTTAACTAAAATGAACAACAAAAGCAAATAGAAACCAAGCACATAAAATAGGAAGACACTAGAAATACCCTGGAAACCCTAGTATGGGGAAAACCAACAAAAGAAGGACTTTATTGGCTTCAGAGAAATTGATTTACAACAATAGAAAATTCAGAAATTTCTTATAGCCCAACAAACTCAACCTGCTTTTTTGACCCCACTTTTTGGCTTTGAAAAATCACTTTTTCAGCCTCTATCTCCGTTGGAATGGCCTGCACTTAGCTCACTTCCTATGCTGCTAAGTTGCCCTTCCTCACTCTGCAGAATCGACTTTCTCTTCCTCAGATAGTGCCCTCACTCATTAGCTTAACACACAATGTGTTATGTCCTTCACCCTCAACCTCCTTTTATCTCTCTAACTCACCTTTTCTTCAGTCTTCTAGAAGCATCCAGAAATTCACTTTAGTGAATTATTAATTTCCAAAAAGTCAATTTTCATAAATTTGAGTGAAAAGTCAATAAAAGTCATTTAAATGACTCTTATACTTTTCCTAAGTTAAAACTTAGGATACATTAAAATGTTGATCTAGGTATTTTGATTATGTCCATCAGCTAACCCTGAACACATAGGCTAAGCCGAGACACCTTCTAAGCTACCAAATTAACACATGACTGCATCTCAAAATCTCCTCAAGTTTTCCAAAAACAACAATTACATTATATTCAAGGCTCTTGGTTTTTTAAATGTTGAAATTGATTATATGAATTTAAGAGAATATTTATATCTAGCTATTTCAATACTTGAACCAAACTTTTTATTCTCTAATATTTATATAGCAATAGTGAATTATTCATTAAGGTACCATGGCCAACAATGCTTAAAATTCAAAACTTCAATGGCCTAAAACTTATGGATAAGCATTTCCTAACAAGGTGTCAATAATTTAAAAGCTGGTTTTTCTTTTTTCAAGTTAAGGATGTATGGTTGTACATGTAGGCTTTTTACATCTACATTTGTTTCTTTTGTAAATGTACCACTCCTTTAGTCCCATTGATATGTTATTTCCATAGATTATATTTTTTGAGTCCGACTTTGTGTTCTCTTTAGAGAGAGGAGAGAAGATTTTAAAATTGTAGAAACTATCCCAAGATGCCAAACATTTGTTTACTTTCCTATTTATTATTCATGGTTTATTATCACATCCACACCCACTGATCCAAAATCGGATTTAGAAGCCTGACACGGCTTGAAAAATGCTCAAAAATGAAAGTGCTCGGAATCCAACGAAACCAGTGCCATTGCGTCCGTCTCGTCTTCTTGATTCCGGTGGTATATTTACTTTGTCAAACAGAGTCCGTATGAAGAAGATATCGCATTCTGTCCGAAAAGGCAAACATGGAAAAATTTTGCTGACTGTGCAGTCCGTACGGATGCTGACGTGGCAGGTCCGTACAGGACACGTGGTAGGTCCATATAGGACACGTGGCAGGTCCGTACAGGACACGTGGCGGCTCCAGGTGATGACACGTGTCAGGCGGATTTGGACTTTTTGGCGTACGGCTAGACCAATCCGGAGGTGACACGTGTCACCACTGGAAGGGTGACACGGGATCACGTCAGCAGCCTACGTGTCGGATGATGTGGCGACCGTACGATGACATGGAACGGTGGCAGAGCTGTACGACAGAGCTGACGTGGCAGATGACTTGGGCGAATCACATTGCGACACGTGTCAAGGTTTGATTGGTGGTTAAGGTGCCACATGGCCCAATCACGGGCTGCCACGTGGCACCCCGTTATTTGTCCATTTTGTTTTTGGTTTCAAAAGTTTTTTGGAGTCGACCGAGTTCGAACCGGTGACCCTCGCCTTTGACAAAGCCTTTGTAAAGCTCCCATTGCCAATGAGCCATTTATTGGTTCTTGTGTTTTGTATGGGTTTAACAATATATGAATTTGTTTATTGTTTAAACGAAAAGGGGGGTCGGGCCGGGGCTTGGCCCCGACCCGTGGAATTATTATGTTATATGTGACCATGGTATAACAAATGCGCACAGTGCGTGGGGTTTAAAACCATAAGCCACGACCATTACACCATGCGACCAGAGCTGAGTGCAGAGGGGGCCAACGCATAGCCCAAGGGCTAGCGCTTGGCCGTATGATGCCCATGTGACCGTTCAAGGGGGCGCGTGCTCAGAAAAGGGGGCTTATGCCCAATTTTAACCAATTTATAACTATAAAGTGGGTATTTTAACTAAATTTTGGGTTTTATTGTTAATTAAACCTATTTTTAATGTAATTAATCCATTTTTGGGGGTTATTGGGCATTTTTGGAGCCTAAATTCGTGGAGGAAGTTGGAGATGGATAACCAACTTCCCAACTATTTAACCAAGGACTGTTTGAGGCCATGGGGACAAATTTTGAGAGCATTCAGAGCAGAGATGCTGAGGAGAAGCCAAGTCAAAGCCAGTTTGAGGTAGAGAAGCCGTTGAGGAGGAGATGCCGTCGGACCATTTCTGAGAGCTCCGGACGTTCGTTTTGCGTGTCGTTTTTTGTGCATGGTGCTAGAGATCTGGGCGAACATGACCAGATCAGTCTTGTAGCCATTCAACATTTCAATGATGTACTATTGAGTTTTCGAACAGAAATAAAGAAGCCTCCCCCACAGAGAAAAGGCCCGGAGACGTAGGCAAAGTTGTGCCGAACTCCGTTATCAACCTGCGTATTATGGTTTGCTGTCTTTCATTGCATTTCATATCTGCGTATATGTATATGGCTGTATAATTCCTTTTATTTTCTCGTTCTTTCGCTAAGTTTCTCAATGGTTAATTAATGCATGCAAAATTAAAACTCAACCATAAGTCATTGAAAAGATCCGGCGGATCACCCACACAACACCTTTGATAAAGGAGGGGAAGGTTGAACAAATGTGCTTATTCATCCCATAACCAACCAACCATTATGTTAGTGAGAGGACCATTGAATCCATGGACAACCCATTTGGCACAAGAATAATTGTCTGCTGAGACTTATACGTTGCCACCAACGACACCTCACAATCAATGTGGGATAACGCATAAGAGGATAGGAGAATTTAGATTTGTAGAAACTATTCCAATATGCCAAACACAACATATCTTTTTTCATGTTTACTATTTACTGTTTATTATCACACACATGCATCCACACAATAGGTCTCACAGAGTGGGAGGGGGAGGCTGAGCAATTATGCATATTCTTGGTTATTATTACAAACCTACACCCACATAACACATCTGACAAAGGAGGGGGAGGCTAATCAAATATGCATATTCATCTTGCAACCGATCAACCATTATGTAAATAGGAGGGTTACTCCCTCTATGGACAACCCATTTGAGATAAAGACCATGGTATGTTGAGACTTATACACTATCACCAACCAAACCTCAACCAATGTGGGATAGTAGTACACGAGAGGATAATTTAAATTTGGAGAAAATATTCTAGGATGCCAAACACAATGTATCTATTTTCATGTTTATGATTCATTGTTTATTACCACACACATGCACTCACAACATGTCTCACAAAACATGAGGGGATGTTATGAAAGCATGCATATTTATCCCACTACCAAATCAACCATCATGTTAGTAGGAGGGATACTATCTCTATGGACACCTCCACTGGCATAATGATCATGATACTTTGGGACTCATATGATGCAATGAATCGGATCTCACAACCAATGCTTCTACATTGTTTCTTTGAAATGTTAAAATTTCAAATTCCACACCCGCCTCTCTTTTTCCTCCGCTAATGTTTTGCAACTACTTCCATCTTTTCCCTTTGATTCCCAAGATGTGGTAAAGGAACCATGTTAGGCTCTTAATTTATTTCCACCTAGATCACTTTTATTTTGATAGAGATTTTTATAACACTCCTATTGCAAGAAACCATCGCATCGCCATTCTTCTAACAAAGTTTACATCTAGCTTCATTCTTATCCTAGTCCAATTTTTGTTTCTTTAAAACACCGTTAAAATCCATTGCAATACGTCTAGTAAGCCTTGATTTAAATTTGTCTTTTTTACACATTTGAGCATAAGTCACCATGCTCGGTTTGGCCTAAGGGTCAACTCAATTCTCCATCTCCACCCACTTATGCTATTGGTCCTAGTCGGTGATTCCAACATTGACCTATATCATCTGACCAATATCCCATTTCCATGAAATTCAACTATATCATTTTTGTATCTTTACCTATGGTATAAGCATGTTTTGGTGACTTGCAAATTTTACTTCAAGTGTTCTCTCTCCAAATAGTTATTTGGTATATTGAGACTCTGAAAGCTTCCTTTGACATTGCTAAGTGTCCAATATCGACACTCTATCAAGAGATTGGACATTGTATACACAGTTTTAGAATGTGACCACTAGATCCAACTTGACAATGATGTCGACTCAACCACTTATCAATGACTCCTTGTGACACCATCCCACCATTTTTTTGAGGAATAAAACCTTGGTGGGAGCTATAACACTAACTCACATTCATTAACTTGCATGTCCTCTTATCATGGTTCTTTGGTATACTGTGCATTTATGTTCTCCAATTTGGGTTCCTTTGGGTTTTTCATTTTACAAAATAATAAGAAAAATTTCAAGTGGTATTGTTTCTTATACTCTCTTACAAACTTATGCAATTTTTGCAACATTGTTTGAAGTGTACTTTCCCATTGTCTAAGTCTTGTGTGAACTTGGTCCATAACTATCTACAACATAACATTTTTCATAGCCATTTAGCTGTGCAGAACCTCTTGTATGGAAATCCATTGAGCATTCCTCCTAGAATGTGTGCTAACTCTTCTTCTATTTTGAATGATTAGACAACTTGGTACCCGCAAGAAAACTTTGTCAGATATTGTTGAATAATGTTCATATTTTTCACCTTCTATATTTTGAACTTCAAACAAAAGAAGCATTCTAATATTTTCCCATAAGGGTCATCTTTTGTTGTCTTGCAAAGTGAGCAATCCACAAAGTGTATGGTGTGTTGCATAGAATGTATGGAACGATTTTACTTTTCATTCCTCTTTTGAAAGATGTATTTCCTGCTCAAAATTCTCCAAGTGTTAGATCATGTTTTATCCCTTTTTATATTTTCCTTTGTTCCTCTAGGTAGTGTTGAAACTTCCTATAGTTATCCTTCCTCTTCGATAGCCTCTATCCAATATAAGATTTGGATGTATCTAGAGTATACTTGATGCATTTCTTGTTTCCATTCCTCTAGCAATTAATCTAATTATTTTGTCGATACATGCACATACAAAACTCCTTGCTCATTCGAACTCTCTTTTGTCTCTTCATTATGTAATTTTCCCACCTATATATCTATACCTAGTGGGGCTTCTTCTATAACATCAGTTTCTTCTTCATATGGTTCACGCATCTTGTGCAACAAGACCACAATTTTCCTCCTTTTCTTGAACATTATGGTTTTCCTGTTTAAACATATCAAGCATCTCATTGCATAAATATAAGGTCTTTATAACAATGTCTTGTACACGTCTTTAGGTAGTTTCAATGCTTCATAGGTGGCTATCATCTTTATCCTATAATAGTCTATTTTTTCTGATGGTTGAGCACTCTTATGCATGTGTTTTTTGGTTCAATAATGGGAAGCCCAATTCTTCCCAATATATGGGAGATATTATGTTTATTTCTACCCCCATGTCTATTATTGTATCAAGGAACTTCTATTTTGCTACTTCAACAAGCACTTGCAAATGGATTGGTCATCTTCCTGATCCTCGTCTTGCTTCAACAAAACATCTGATCAAGTGGTAAATTTTCAATAAACAATGCCCATCTTGAGAGAGGATTTTATTTTTCTTATCAAATCCTTCATCACAAGTTCTT
This sequence comes from Picea engelmannii, assembly GCA_009831015.1. Taxonomy (NCBI): domain Eukaryota; kingdom Viridiplantae; phylum Streptophyta; class Pinopsida; order Pinales; family Pinaceae; genus Picea; species Picea engelmannii. The sequence goes on along the minus strand of ML784053.1, from coordinate 94,168 downwards.
TGGTATCTTTGGAGCTTCGAGGAATTCTCCATTTCCACCCACTTATGTTGGTGGGTCCTAATAAGGAATTACAATATTGACATGTCATCCCACAAAGTTCACATTTCCACAAACTTTTGTTGGATCATTTTTAATCTTCACCGATGCTTCGAACAAGTTGTGGTGACTTGCATGTTTTTCTTCAATTGTTCTCTCTCCAAACTGTTCTTTGGTATATTTCTCAGACATGTTCTCCACTTTGGATTCCTTTGGGGTTTCTTCTGCCCAAATTGAGATAAAAATTTCAATTTTTATTCGTTCTTACTCTCTCTTACAATTTTTTTCAAAATCTATGACATTGTTTGAAGTATACTTTTCGATTATCCAAGTTTTATGTGAATTTAATCCACTTGAAAAACAACTTTGTTAGGCCCTTCAATCTCATAACTTCCCAATATTCCACATATTTTTCACCATGGATCATTTGAAATTTTCACAAAAGAAACATTTTAAGCATTTCCCTCGAGAATGCCTTTTACTTCCTTGTGAAGTGAGAACGCCAAGAAGTGTAGGGAGTGTTTTCTAAGGTGTTTGGGAACAATTTTACTTTTTACTCCTCCATCAAAAGGTGCATTGACCTCTTAAAATTCTCCAACTATTCACTCAAGGTTTCATCATATTTACATTACTTCATCACTCCATTCAACATCAAAACCTCCAATTATCCTTTCTTTTCAACAACCTCCATATGATATAGACTTTGGATTTATTTGGGAATACCTCATACATTTATTGTTTCCATTCTTCAATAGATTTTTTTCTAAATTTTATGACGATACACATAAATGCAAAATTACTTGCATGTCCAAACTCTCTGTGGGCTCTTCTTTATGTAGGTTTTCCACCTATGTATATATACCTAGTGAATCTTCTTCTTCTTCATATTGTTTCTTCCTCTTGTCTAGAAAAAGCACAACTTTCCTCCTCCTTTTCTTGACATCACAATTTTTCTATCTACACATTTGATTGCATAAATCTAGTGTCTTCCTAACAACTCCCTATATACATTCTTGGGCAACCCAATTATTGCCAATGTATGGGATATAGTATGCTTATTTTTTCCCCATGTCTACTATTGCAGAAGGAAATTTCCATTTTTCTACTTTAACAAGTACTTACAAGTGCATTCCCTGTCTAATTCATCCTCGTCCAACTTTATGCATTACTCGATCTCACCATGTTTGCAATCTCAAGGGGATTCTAGTGCAGAACATGGGATCATAATGGATGTAGGAATTCGTCACGAGTATTATCTTAGGGAGGCCAAAGGGGGGAAAACAAGGAATCTTGGGGTGGATATATAAAAAAAATACTTGCCTCTAGGTGATGGGTTATCAGGTCAAGATACATGAATCTCGAGAGTAACTAGGAAAAAACTTTGGTAGGGGCCTCCAAAAGGGATAAAATCGACTCCTTCTGTGGGATGGCTTCTTCTTGTGAGGTGACGAGAACTAAACTTCTTGGGTGAATTAGACTAGTGCCTTATACATTGGGAATGGAGTCAAAATATGGCTTATGGAGTCAAAATGTCGATTGTGAACTTCTTCAAAAAAGCTCGATGGAGCTTAAGGAACTAAAAAATAATAGAAAATGAAAGTTTGGAAAAAAATCACAGAACCTAGACTACTATAAAATAGGGTAGGTTTATTTCATATCCTCTTCTTCATGTAATTAAAAACTTGCGGTGCTTGCTATTAACAAGAATATTTAGCAATTTCCCCTCCACATTTGCCAAATGGAAAGAGTTAGGAAACTTTTCACAAACATCTTCAATCACATAGGGCTTTAGCCACATATTGCCAAACTTTCAATTCTTGATAGAATCTTCATGCCTCTTACCCCATAACAAAACCAAATCCCCTTCTTGGAAATTTCTAGGTCTAGCATTTTTATCAAATAACGCTTTTATCTTTTGCCGACACCCCTTGATCCTATGATATATTTAGTCTCTTTTCTCATGCACATTTACTAGTTGATTTATTCTTCTTTTGATTCTGTCTATCCCTGCCACTATATCATGCAATAGTTTCTTCATGAACAACTCCAATTGGATAGTTAGTACCATCTCCATGCCATAAACTAACTGGAAAGGAGATTTTCTTGTAACTCTCTTTGAGCCGATTCTATCTACCCATAATGCATACTTGAGCTAGGAGTCCCATTCCTTTTTATTGTCTACCAAGGTCTACTTTATGATATTCATGAGGTTTTTGTTGGAAGATTCAACATGGCCATTAACTTGTATATAATACTTGGAGGAATGCCTCATGATGATACTATAGTTTTGGTAGAATCCTACCAACTTCAATTAATTAAAGGATTTGGTGTTATTAGTTGCGTTTTTTTGTATGCAACAAAATTGTGTCAAGAGATTTTCCTCCAGGAACCTAATAACAACTAGATTAGTGGGTTGCTTGGCGGGGATGACTTCTACCCATTTTTCTATTGGGTATGTGTTATATTCATTGCATGATTATCCCCATGGGATGTTTTTGGTTCGTTTTTGGGTTTTTTTTGGCCAATGCTTTTTCGGCCCATTATAATATAATTCTGGTTAAGGAATCTAATATGGGTTGACATATTAGGGTTTTGTGTGCCACATAATCATAAATATGGTATTGTAAATGGTGAAGTTAATACAATGAGAATTAGAGGTGAGAATCTAAACATTTGTTGGTTTTCCCGATTAAGGGTTTCCAGGGTAAATTTCTAAGTACTATGTGTGAATAATATTGTTTTCTTTCCTATTTGATAAAGAATCTGTGTATGCATTACTATACTATAAATGTTTAAAACTTTCATTTGGTATTAGAAAAGTTATTGGCTTTAGGGGGATGCCTTTGTTGCTAAGGGTTCTGTTATCTTGGGGTTTGTGATAAACTTGGTTTCAGTGGGATCTTTGCAGTGGTGATTCTTGTAGTGAAAGAGAATAATGAGCATTTCTAAAATCTAGATCGAGAAATTTAATGGGCAAAGATTTGAGCTATGGAAGTTCAAGATGGGGGATATTTTGGTAGACAAATAACAATGGGTCGCTATGGATCCCATTATTGCAACTACGGGTATGTTGATGGAAGACTGAATGAAGTTGGATATGAAGGTAAAGATCACAATCCTGTTGTGTATTTCAGATTCAATGTTATTGAATGTCTCAAGAGAAGCTACTTCTAAGGTGATATGTGATAAGTTAGGGGATTTGTATAAATCTAAGTTCATGGTAAACACAATTGTCCTTTGAAAGAAGTTGTGCCTCCTAAGGATGAATGATGGAGATTTGATGGAAGAGCATCTAAATGTCTTCAATACTATTTCAATTCATTTGTTGTCTGTCAACATTAAAATTTATCGTGAATATAAGTGCATTAACTTACTATGCTCTTTGCCAGATCCATGGGATAGTCTGGTTGTAGCTATTGGGAGTAATGCCACCACATTACAATTTGATGATGTGGTTTCATCCTTGCTATTGGAAGAAATGGGGAGGAAAATCATGGATAGTTAGAGCATGGATGCCTTATCTGTAAGAGGGCATTCCCTGGATAGAAATAAAAATAAGTCCTCGAGTGGGAGATCTAAATCTGTAGAAAAATCCTTGAGGAAACATCAGAAGTATGGTGAAATTGGGCATTACAAGAAGGATTGTAGATATTAAATTGTTGAGAGACGGAAAGTATTTGATGATGTTCCTTCTGCATAATGGAATACCTCGAAGGAAGGAAGGGATGTGTACTTGGCTTCTTCAAGCACACATGCAGATCTTGATGTATGGTTGATCAATTTAGACATTTATTTTCATACGACTCCCCACAAGGAGTGGTTTTGTGAATATGGAAAGTAGAATGAAGGTGGCATTTTCCTAAGGGATGACTTGACAAATGGAATCACATGACAACAAAAATTCAAGTTGCTTCTTAAGGATGGAAGGATTAGAACACTCTTTGGGGTTTTACACATTCCAGAGTTGGCTAGAAACTTGATATTTGGAATTAAGATGAGTGATGCAGGTGTACACATTATGTTTGAAAAGGAAACCTGCAAAATTATTCAAGGAGCAATGGTTTTTATGAGGGGAGTTCAGAATGGAACTCTATACAAGATATTGGGAAGCACTATCGGTAATGGCTGTAACATTTCTGTTGTTCCCTAGGGTGGAAATGAAGAAGATAAACCCTCATTGCCTCTAGAGAAAAGGCAATGTTGTGGCATCAAATATTGGAACATATTGGAGAGAAGGGCCTTCGAGCACTAATCGGTAAATGTATGGTTGAAGGTATGTTCGATTGCACATTAGATTTTGATTTATGTGAATATTACATATATGGTAAACATACTCGGGTAAGATTCTCATGTGGGGTTGCAATAGAAAAGATAATCTTAGAGTTAGTACATAGTGGTGTGTTTGGACCTGTTCCTGTTTCATCATTAGGTAAATTTGTGTACTATGTTTTGTTCATTGATAATTTCTCAAGGAACACATGGATTTATTTCCTCTGAAAGAAATCTAAGGTCTTTGGTAAATTTAAAGATTTTAAGGCTCTTGTGGAGAATTAGATAGAGAATAAAATAAAGATGTCAAGGATAGATAATGGTGTTATGTGGGAATTGATTTGAGGAATTTTGTAAGAAGTGTTGTATATCAAGACAAAAGACTACTTCATACACACCTCAACAAAATGGTGTTGTAGAAAGGATGAATAGGGTGTTGATGGAAAAATAAAGGATCATGTTCAATGGTGTAGGGCTATCACAAGAATTATGGGCAAAGGCAATGGGTATTGTATGTTACGTACTAAATAGATCACCCTCATAAAAATTGATGGAAAAACTCCGCATGAGGTATGGACTGGTAAAAATACTCTCTTAAACATCTCAGAGTTTTTGGTTGTGATGCTTATGTACATGTTCCAAAGGAAAATTGATTTAAAATGATCTTTTAAAGACTTGGTTAAGTTTTAAGCATGAGTTCATTAACCAATTAGGAATTAATGTGGGAAGAATAAATTCATGATATATCATAGCAACCATAATAAGAAATCCAGATATGAATGTAAACATAAAGAATCAACAAACCATAAGAACAAAATTGTTAATGGAGTTCGACAAGATTGCCTACGTCTTCGGGCCTTTGTCCCAGTGGGTGAGGCTTTCTTATTTCTCTTTAATGCTCCAAAATTACATCATAAAAGTTTCAAATGGATTATAAACTGGTATGGCTATGTTTTGTTAGACCTCAAGAACCCATCACAACTGACAACACTGAAAACAGTTGAATGAAGCTCTCGGAAATGGCCCGCAAAGTTCCTCTCCTCAATGGCTTCCCTGCATAAAAGTGGCTTTGAATATCAAATTACTCAGCATTTCTCTTTATTTGAACCTATCTAAGGCTACCAAGAACCTATTGTTTATATAGTCTTGAATTTGGCAACAACCTCCCAACTTCCTCCCAAGATCTGGCCTCAAAAAGGGCTCCAGATCCTCCAATAATGGACAAAATCTCCCAAAACAGGCTTAAAAATCAAATAAAATCATATTATAAAGTTGAAAAACCCTAAATTGGGCAAATATGGGCGTAGCCCTAGTCCTATGGCTTTGTTCCATGCGTCCTTGGGCTGACACACTCTTGGTCCTTAGCCCCCTAAACTTGGCCCTTGGTCATGTGGCTTGGCCATATGGCCCTGCTCTAAACCTCCACGTGCCCCTCCATCTGTTAGCTCCTCGTCTAGCCCATGGTCGGATGGGGATGGCCCCCGCTAACCGTGGAATATCCCCAAAATCATGCCACTGTCACTTTAAAACTATAATGTGCCATTTCATAAACAAGTAACAAACATAGCGCGGTTGGTTATGCCTTGGTTGTTAGTCTGTTGCCCAGTTTGGAGGTTGCGAGTTAGATTCCCTCGGAGGCGGAACAAATTTTTACCCAACCAACCTTGGCCAAATATGGGGTACCACGTGGCACCCTATGATTGGGCCACATGTCACCCTGCTATTGGCTCGTACTACTCACACATCAGTCTAGTTAGCTGCCCAGTCAACACTTCCACATCACCACTGTACAAGCCACATCACCGCCGTACCTACCACGTGTCGCACTTCCATACCTGCAACGTTTCATCTGTACTGCACAACCACATTCCACATCACCTATCATACAGGTCCAACTGTCGTCCATAGTGCCATGTGTCAGCATGTCATTGGGCCACATCACTGTACGTAATGCCATGTGTCATCTGTACAGTGACACGTGTCAAATCCGTACAGTGCCAACTCAACCCAAAAATGCCAAATATGCATGACACATGTCACCTCCTGGTGAAGCCACATCATCATGATGTCATGCTGACATCACCTGTCGTACCTGTTGACGTCAATGTTGAATTTGACCCAATTGACTTTTTGCCTGTTTCACAATTTGATCAGAATGCGATAACTTTCGCATACGGTGTCCATTTGAGGAAAAAATTATATGGCCGGAATCAACACGACGAGATAGATGAAATGTCATTGGTTTCATCTTATTCCAAGAACTTTATTTTTTAGGCCTTCCTGGACCCATTTTGGTTCCTGGATCCATTTTGGATCACGCCTCCCCACTAAGACCTTTTGGTCCTCCAAAAGGATACTAACCAGTCATCAAGTGCGGGATAGGCCACCCCACTTGTTCTTTGTCTTTAAACTCTATCTTGTGCACCTGTCTCATCAAGATCAATTGTGAAACAACCATGACAACTCACATCATATTGTTATCCACTTGTACTCTGTCACATCTTACTTAATCCACTACCATCCATGTTGACAACATTAGCAATGATAACATCAGAAATATGACTGCAAATGAGCTAACATGTTTGTAGTACTTGCATGACATTAGCTTATCATGAAGCAAAGTATGATTGAACTTCCATTCCACAACCATCTCATGTTCATGCTTAAGATCAATTTCTTTATTTGGCACAATTATAGGTGTGTTGATTGCATGAATTGCCTTCCTTAATTGTTCCATTGTTTGAAGAGATTGATTTGCTTTTAAGTGATGAGCATGTACAACATATTCATTGCCTTCTTTGATTAAGTGATATTGATTCTGTTCCCTGTAGAAGATTTCTTTGTGATCATATAAATAAGGAATTCCTAAGACCATTCCACATTCATTGAGTGGAACCACGTCACATGTTACCTCATCCACAAATTTTGATGAAATTGCAAACTTTAATGTGCATTGCTTTGTTATGTGCAATTTATGATTGTTGCTTATCCATTTAAGTGAGTAAGGTTTATGATGCTCTGAGTGTTTAATCTCAATTGTTTAACCACTTCCTCTGAAATCAAGTTAGATTGAGATCCACTATCTATCAATGTGTCGACCTTAGTATGATTCATTATGACCCATATGTGAAACAATTTACTTCTAGAATCATATCCATCACCAATTTACCTGTCAAGCCAATTGCTGTGATTTTAAACTCATCACCCAAATCTATTGTCCGTGTTGGTTCTGCAGCTATTTGCCTCCCTTTCCTTTCTTTGAATTATTTCGGTCTCTTCTCGGGATGAAATTGCCAACAATGGTCATCATCATGCCCTTCTTTCTTGCAATTCTTGCAAGAGAGCTTCTCTTCCTTTCTTGTCATTGAATTTTCTTTCTTTCCATTCCCCTTCCTTTTGTTCTCTTTTCTTGAAGACGATTCCCCTGATACACCAATTTCTATTTTCCCTTCCTCAATGTATGTTGCTTGAACATAAACCTCATCAATATTAGTAGGTCCAAACATAAATACAATGTTACGAATGTGTGTAGGTAAACCTCCTATATACTTCATAAGAGTTTCTTGGGTATGTAATGGAATGTCTAACATTGATTCCATCTTACAAAATTCATTTGTGTATTCTTGTATTGTTTGTCCCTTTCTTAGTTTAAGACCTTGCCATTCAATTAAAGCCTTCTCTTTATAACCCAAAGGATAAAATTGCTTTTTAAGTGCAGAAACAAAGACTTACCATGAAGGAAATACATTACCACTTGTTGCGTGCCATTTTGCAACTTGTTGTGCCACCAGATGAGTGTTGTGCCTGCAAGTCGAAGAAACGCCAAATTGATTTGAGTTGCCTCATCTTTGATTTGTTGCACATTGCAATAAACTTCCATCTGTCTGACCCAATTTTCAAGCCTCTCTGCATTGACTTCACCATCATACATGGGTAATTCAAAATTCACATCAATATTAAGTAAAGGCATATCATGTTTATGTTTATGGGAATGTTTTCTTGCGGTGGATTTGGAACTTGTACTTGAAGAAGAAGAAGTTGATGGAGAGGAAGGAGGTGAAGGAGGAGTTTTAGGAGGATCATCTTCTTCTTCACTTTTGGCCTTTGAAGATTCACCTAGAATCGGTCTCTTCCTATCCAAGTAATCATCATATATAACCTTCACCATCTTCGACATGGCGAGGAAAGTCTTTCGAAACTCTATCTTGTCATGAGAAAGTCCCTCTTCCGATGCCATATTCGCACTTTGAGAAGTTCTCTTTCTCAGGATTCTCTTCAACAAGCTTGCCTTCACCACGATTAATCTTTTCCCTGGTAACCATGCAAACTCAAAAACCAACCGTCAACTTGCTCTGATACCACTTGATCCGTAAAAAGATTTTAAAGACTTGGTTAATTTTTAAGCATGAGTTGATTAACCAATTAGGAATTGATGTAGGAAGAAGAAATTAATGTTATATCATAGCAGCCATAATAAGAAATGTGGATCTGAACGTAAACACAAAGAATCAACAAACCATAACAACAAAGTTATTAACGGAGTTCGACAAGATTGCCTATGTCTCCAGGCCTTTGTCTCAGTGGGTGAGGCTTTCTTATTTCTCTTCAATGATCCAAACCTACATTAGAAAAGTGTCAAATGGATTACAAACTAGTCTCGCTATGTTCTTCTAGACCTCAATAACCGATCACAGCTGACGGCACTGAAAACGGTTGAACGAAGCTGCCAGAAATGGCCCGCAAAGTTCCTCTCCTCAATGAATTCCCTACATAAAAATGGCTTTGAGTGTCAAATTCCTCAACATTTCTCCTTCTATGAACCTGTCTAAGGCTGCTAGAACCTCTGATTTATATAGGCTTGAAGTTGGTAACAACCTCCCAATATCTGGTCTCAAAAAGGGCTCTAGATCCTCCAATAATGGACAAAATCTCCAAAAACAGGCTTAAAAATCAAATAAAATCATATTATAAAGTTGAAAAACCCAAAATTGGGAAAATCTGGGTGCAACCCCTGGTCCTATGGCGCCGTTCCATGCGTCCTTGGGCTGGCACTCTCCTGTTCCTTAGCCCCCTAAACTTGACCCTTGGTCATGTGGCTTGGCCATATAGCCCTGCTCTAAACCTCCACGCGCCCCTCCATCTGTTGGCTCTTGGTCTCTAGCCCCTGGTCAAATGGGGCTGGCCCCCGCCAACTGAGGCTTATCCCCGAAATCACACCACTGTCACTTTAAAGCTATAATGTGCCATTTCATAAAAAATTAACAAATGTAGCGTGGTTGGTTATGCCTTGGTTGTTAGTCTGTTGCTCAGTTTGGAGGTCACGAGTTTGATTCCCCCGGTGGTGAAACAAAATTTTACCCAACCAACCTTGGCCAAATTTTGGGTGCCACGTGGCACCCTGTGATTGGGCCATGTGTCATATTGCTATCGGATCATACTACTGATGCATCAGTCCAGTCATCACTGCTATTTCACCACCGTACATGACACGTCACCATCGTACCTGCCACGTGTCGCACTGCCGTACCTGCCACGTGTCATCCGTATAGTGACACGTGTCAAATCTATACAGTGCCAACTTGGTGATGCCTACGTGACACATGTCACCTCTGGGTGTTGCCACATCATCATGATGACATCATCCTGACATCACCTGTCGTACCTACTGACGTCAACGTTGACTTTGACCTAGTTGATTTTTTCTCTGTTTGAGAATTTGATCAGAACGCGATAACTTTCGCATACGGTGTTCGTTTGAGGAAAACATTATATGGCCAGAATCAGCATGACGAGACAGACGCAATGGCGTTGGTTTCATCTGATTTTGAGAACTTTTATTTTTAGGCGTTCCTAGACCCATTTTGGTTCCTCGACGCATTTTGGATAAAAAACCGGATTAAATTGGATAATAAAGCTAAAAAATGTATCTTTATTAGTTAAAAATATGGTATAAAAGGCTATAAACTTTAGAACCAAGTAACTAAGAATATTGTTTATAGTCAGGATGTTGTCTTTAGAGAGGTTAAAGATGTTCCCAAATAAGAAGTCCTACCAAAGGAAAAATAACTAGAGATAACAGAGTTTGATTTGGAGGGTGAAGAATCCGAATCAACAAAAGAACATGAATCAAAAGAAGAAGAATAACCTCATAATCTAGTATTGAGGAGATCATTTCAGGAAAGAAGGCAACCAAACAGGTATACTCCACTTGATTTTCATTCTAGTTTTTCTTTATCTATTATTGATGATGATCCCATAACTATTAGGGAGGCAATGGATTCAGAGGATGATAAACTATAAAAGATTCCATAGTTGAAGAAATGGAATTATTAGATAAGAATGAGGCTTGGGATCTAATTTAATTGTTGGTTGTAAGAGAGCCCCTTGGTAGCAAATGGGTGTTTAAAAAGAATTTGAATTCATAAAGTAAAGTGGAGAAGTATAAGTCTTTCCTAGTAGCTAAGGGATATTTCCAAGTAGAAGGAATTGATTTTGGTGACATATTTTCTCCTGTTGCTAAATTGACTTCTATTATGTTTCTTTTGTTTATTTTTGTTGCTTTTGATCTTGAAGTAGAATAGATGGAAATAAACACAACATTCCTACATGGGAATCTTGAAGGAGAAATCTACATGAAATAGCTAGAAGGTTTTTCAGTGAATGGAAAGAAAGAGTTGGTTTGCAAGATGGAAAAGTCCCTATATGGGTTAAAGAAATATCCAAGGATATGGTATCAAAAGTTTGATACTTATATATGGACTTGGTTTCTCAAGGAGAAAAGTTTATCACTCTGTGTGTTCCAAGATGGTTTGTGATAATTTCATTTATGTGATTTTGTATGTTGATGATATGTTGCTAATTGGAAACAACAAGAAAATCATCAAGGAGGTAAAAACTCAGTTGTCTTCTAAACTTGATATGAAAGATATTGGTGCCACAAATTTTATTTTGGGCATGGAAATTAAAAGAGTTTGGGAAAACAATAAAGTTTGGCTGAATAAGAGGAAATATGTTGAGACAATACTGCATAGGTTTAATATGCATGAGTGTAAATCGATCAAGGTCCTTATTTCCATAGGTGTAAAGTTATATGCAGATCAATGTCCCAATACACAGGAAGATGAAAAGGAAATGTCTCTTGTTCCTTATGCTATTGTTGTTGGCAATTTGATGTATGCAATGGTCTGTACTTGACTAGATATTGCACATTCAATTGGACTTTTGAGTAGGTGTATGTCAAAACCAAGGAAGGAACATTGGACAACTATAAAGAGGGTTTTCAAGTATTTGTGTGGCACTGCAGATTATGGAATTTTCCACCAAGGAAAACCTGGTGCATACATAGTGTTGGACATACATGGATTTGATGACACAAACTGGGCTGGACATCTAGATCACATAATATATACAAGTGGTTATGTGTTTAATCTATTTTGAGGAGCAATTGATTGGATGAAAAATAGAAAATTTTTAGTTGCACTCTCAATTACAGAAGACAAATACATGGTAGCCACTCATGTGGCTAAGGAAGATGTATGGTTATAGATATTATGTTTAGGTATTGGGTTTGTACAAAAAAATGTAAGGTTAAATTGTGATTCTCATAGTGTAATGTTTCTGGCAAAGAACACTGCTTATCATTCTCAAACAAAAACATTGATGTCCAGTATTACTTTGTGAGAGACATGGTTGAAGACATGACTCGAAATGGATCCAAACCAAGAATGGATAAGACTCAGTACTTGCAGAACCATTCGAAAAACTATGATGGTAATGTAAACTATGTAAATGATCAACAAATGTAAATTCAAATAAGACAAGAAAAATGAGAGCGTGAGAGGAAAATTAAATGTAATTAAAAATAGAATAGGAGAGAAGGTCGAGGAATGGGAAGTGAAGAGCCATGGTTGTTGGCCTTCCCTTACCCCCCTAGCTCTCCCTATTTCTTCAACTACTCTCATTCTCAAATTTTTTTTTTTTGGCCAAGAGAGGGAGCACTACGATGAAGAGAGTGTTGTACTAGATATTGTCGAAAGCAAAGGACTGAGCCCATTCAAATATGGTTTTCCCATTTGGGTTTCCAGGGTAAACATTGCGTCCACTTTTTCATGGAATGTCTTGCAATTATTTTCTATTTATAATATGGTTTGTGGGTTAATTATTTGTGATGAAATTGTTTCCCTTAGTTTGATTAATGGATAAAGTAGACTGCCAATTTTAATTGTGATAGCTTCACATGGAGATTGATTCAAGTTAATGTGACTTCATTTTCTTTGAGTAAGCGAAGACTGGCCATTGTGTAGACTATCCCAATAAACAAATCATCCATGTTGACCATTTGCTTGTGATTTCGAGATCAAGGGCTGTAAAATTAAATCGTTGTTGGAACTATTTAATAGAGTTTCCATTTCGAGAATTCCTCTCACATCTCACAGGACATTGGGTGTTATTTCTCCCTACCCGAACATTTTTACCACTTTCATAAATGTTTTCTCATTGCGTACACCAACCATTAATTACTTGGGCATTTTAATATGTTGATGGGAAAATTTACAATGTATGGGTTGCTTCTAATGTACTTGGGTGTTTTTAAATGATGTTAGGCATTTTATTACCTTGATGGGAATTTTTAAATGATGTTGGGAGTTTATAAACCCTCTTGGCGAAATGCCTCACTCTCCCGAATTGCAATTTCATCTCCAAAATTGATTTTCTTTACCAAGTCAATTTATCTATGTCCGGGACGAGTTAAGATTGTCAGGTCAATTTGTTAATTGTTGAAAGCTATTCTCTAATTCCACGCACCCTAGGATCGAATTGGATGTTGGAATTATTTTCCAAGTTATATTTACACAGTATGGACAAATTTATAATTCCTCTAAGGGTTTCATTCAGGCCTGGTCGACTATACCCATCTCTGGAATATTAGAATCACGTCTGGTCGACTTCATCTTGGGTCGACTTCACCTATAGTCATTTTGTATTCAAGATGGGACACTTAGTCTCTTGCATGCATTATATAGATATCCCACGAGTTGTATGCCTCAACCTAATGGAATTTCACTCCTCAGTTAAATAATTAATCAACCCCATGGTCGTACGTCCTTTACCTAGCCAATCTCTTGTTTAGTCGATCTTCCAATTCACTTGGTTGATGTGATTCCTTTCTTGGTCGATCCAACCTCAAGCCTGTTCGACTTGACTACTCTCTGGTTGCTTTACATTATAGCTTGAGTCAACCTCATTACCCTAGTCGACTGCATGCCCTTTTCCTGGTCGGTATACTATCTTGTCAAATCTCATCTACACTTGGTCGAATGCTCATCATTAAGTTGACTTCACAGTGGTTGGTTGATTTTTTACCTCTATTCGACTCGTCTCCCACATGGTCGACTTATAATGCATATTCAATTTTCTCCACTTACCTGGTCGGTGGCTCATCTCTAGGTCGAATTTCCAATGGTTGGTCAATTTTATTTCTCTGGTCGACCTGATTAAGAAGGGCACCTTTGCTCAAATCAAGTCGACTTGCCATAGTGAAGGGAGTTGAATGTGGGAACCTGTTATAATGGAAGAATATCATTAGAGGTTACAATCATGAGAACAATCAGGAGAATGTTGTGAAACAAATAAGATAGATTATAGAGTAGCACAGAGGTGTTGGAGCCATGATTTGCACCCTTTTTGACAACCTATTTACCCTGTTTTGAAGATATTTTCACCCATTTTTTATCCTCTTTTGTCAATACCTTGCCTATGAGTTCATGTTTTGACCAAAGGTACATCCTTTTGTGAGTTGCGTCATTTAAGTGATAATATAGGCTGTTAAGTGGTTTCTTACTTGATTATGGGGTTTACTAATAATATAGCTTGGAAAGCATGTACTTGCAAGATGATGACATGTTTTGTTTGTTCTATATTTGATGTTGTTTCTCCTTCACAAGTTCAGAGGGTGCCCCCATTTGGTATGTTGTTACTTGTTGAACTACAATGATGATATTGTTAAGTTTTAATGCTGTTATTAGGTTCTTTTCAATTTACTAGATCATAACAACATAAGTAGGATCACTGAAAGAAACACAATCATAAGATACACAACATTTTATCTTGGGCAACCCTCATGGGGGAGAAAACCCAACAAAAACTTCTTCAATAATAGATTGCCAATACAATGCGAAGACTTAATACCAAACCACCAAGAATAAACTAGGACTGAGCATGAACCTCTCTTCTCCTTCTTGCAACTGCAACTTCCTTCAAAATATGCGCACTAGAAGTGTGTGTGTGTGTGAGTGAACAAATGAGGTTCCATCCTCACTTATAAATACTAGTTGAGGAGGTGCTAGGGCTATGTCTCTTCACTTAGTAGGGTCAACTTATTCCAAGAGTGGTTAAAACCACTTTATAAACCCTAGGGGATGACTTTACAAATACCACCATATAAATATGGTTTGACCAATACACAAAAGGGGATTTGGTCTTATACAAGACCCGACATGATCAATCCATAAAAGGGGATTTGATCTATAATATAATAACTCAAATATAATTACAATATTCTTCAAAGTTACAATATTTCAACACTCCCCCTTAACAAGAAGGGTATTCTACTGACATAACCCAATACAACATCATCTGGAGAGAGAGAGGGCAACAACATCATCAACATCTGTAACACTGACTGACATATCTACAAATCATTATAATTTTTTATCATCATCGTTCACAACATGGAGCTGGAGTAGCATCATCAACATCGTCTATATGAAGCTGAAACATCAACATCAATTAGAATAACAGTAAAGCAACAATATTACCAACCCGAGGCTGGTACACCATCATCAACAACATGAGGTTGATACAACATCATAAACAACACGATGTTGATACAACATCATAAAAAACAACACGAGGCTGATACAACATCATCAACAACACGAGGTTTATACAACATCATCAACAACACGAGGTTGATACAACATCATCAACAACAACATGAGGTCGATACAACATAATCATCATATGGAAACAAAATGAGGTAGGTACAACAATAAAATTTAGCGGTACTCTGACAGACTGTCATTACCGAACCTTCGGTATTTCATAAGATTCCCTAGGATATAAAATCCTAACGGAGCTACCACGCGGTACTCCGACAGAACGCCCTTACCAGGCCTTAGGGATTTGTCCAGGAATCAAAATATTCCCTAGGATATAAAATCCTAACGGAGCTACCACTAATGACCATAGTTGGCATATACATGCATAGGTATTTTGACAGACCGTCCTTACCGGATCTTCGGGATCTTCCCAGGGATGTTCAATCCCCTAGGACATAAAATCCTAACGGAGCTACCCACTGTTGGTCAGGATACCATAGTATCATTAACATCACTCCCCCTTTCGAGGGAGGTCATTTTGGACAACACCAAGATTGTCTTGGAAGTACTCAAACTTCACATGAGATAGAGGCTTGGTCAACACATATGCAACTTGCTCATCTGTGCCAACATATTGGAGCTTTATAGCTCCCCTCTACACCATATCATGAATGTAGTGATACCAGATCTCTATGTGCTTTGACTTATCATGGAACACTGGGTTCTATGTCATCTTTATGCAACTCTGGTTATCACATAGAATCACAATGGCTTCCATCTCCAGATCGAACAGACTTGTCAACAACTTTCGAATCCATATGGCTTCACAACTGGCGGAACAAGTTGCAATGTATTCCGCTTCTGCCGTGATGAGAGAAATACTGGATTTCTTCCTACTTTTCCATGAAGTCATGGCTGAACATATACTAAAACATCTTGAAGTTCTCTTTCTATCTGAAGCACTTCTAGCCCAATATGAATCAGTATAACCAAGCAGTCCGAAGTCATGATCTACAATATAACAAAGACCATAATCCAACGTACCCTTAAGGTATCTCATCACATGATTTGCAACTACAAGGTGAACATGTCTAGGCTCTACATATATTGACTAAAGGTGTTCACAACAAAGCATATATCTGGACTGGTATTCGTCAGATACATCAAAAAACCAATGATCTGTCTATAAAGAGTAGCATCAACCAATTCTGACGAAGTATCAACCAGGAGCTTCAACTTTGTTTCCATGGGTGTGTTTATGGATTTACATTCTAACATGTCAAATCTCTTCAGTATTTCAACTACATACTTCCCTTGGTTAAGGAAGATCTTCTCTGGGCTCTGCCAAAATTCAAGACCTAAGAAATAATGCATCAGGCCTAGGTATTTCATCTCAAACTTTGCATCGAGCTTCTTCTTACAATCCGTGATGAGATTTTCTTCTCGTATTAAGAACAAGTCATCCACATACAATAGCAATATAACTGGCTCATCATTTATAACCTTGAAGTAAAGGTTAGAATCAACTTTAATCTTGGTAAAGCCTAATATTGTCAGAAAACTATCAATTCTGCCATACCAAGCTCTGGGAGCTTGCTTCAATCAGTACATAGCTTTCTTCAATCTGTAGACACAAGTCTTTCTATCTTAAACTTCAAACCCTTGTGGTTGTTCTATATACACTTCTTCTTCAATGACACCATTTAAGAAGGTCATTTTCACATCCATCTGGTGTAGTTTCCACTTCATTTTGGCTGCAAGAGCTATGGTGGTTCCGATAGAAGTGTATCTGGTTACATGAGAAATGTCTCTTCATAATCAATTCTTTCCTTTTGAGAAAAACCACGAGCCATGAATCTTGATTTATGTTTTTCAATACTTCCGTCTGCTGCATGTTTTATCTTGTATATCCATTTGGAAGATACCACATCTTTGTTCTTTGGTCTGGGAACTACCTCCCATACATCATTCTTTATAATGGACTAGTATTCTTCTATCATGGCATCCATTATTTTTTCTGAATGGCTTATTCAAAGAAATTAGGTTCCTTTTCTATGATATCACACATCAAAACCATATAACTGGAGAATGGCTTAGGTTTCTTGCTTTGTCTCATGGTTCCTTTTGGGGCACCATACTTCTCTCCTTCTTGAATAAGTTCCCTTGCCCAAGATGAATTTCTCTTGTGAGAGATATTCATTTGGGGAGGTTCTTGAGATTCCATTATATCATGATCTTCTGGAATCTCATCATCAGGGGTAACTGTAACTTCCTTCACTGGTTTTGCAACTCTGGGAGCTACAAGTTATTCTTCATATACTTATTCAAGCTGGCATTTCCTTGATCTTTTGAGTGCTGAATCTTCATCAAAGGTTACATCTCTGCTGATCTTAATATGATGGTAACTTGGTACACAAATTTTAAAGGCCTTAGAGACCTCACAGTATCCAATAAATATTCCCTTCTTTCCTGAAGGGTCCAACTTAGTTCTCGTTTCTTTCAGAATGTGTACAAACACTGGACAACCAAATATTTTTAGAGGGATTATTTATGGCTTCTTTTCAGAGAACATTTGTTCAAGGGTTTTGAATCCAAGTGCACTATGGGATAATCTATTTTGGACATAAACTCTTGTTCTTGTTGCTTCAGTCCATAATTGCATTGGAATATCTTGATCGTGAATCATCATCTTTACTACTTGCATAATTGTTCTATTATTTCTTTCAGCTACACCATTTTGTTAAGGATTATAGGGAGTGGCGAGCTCCCTCTTAATCCTGACATCTCTGGAAAAACTTCCAAATTCATTTGAGGTGTACTCTCCTCCATTATCTGACCCGAGTATCTTGATTTTTTTCTTCGGAGAGGTTTTCTTCAAGGCTTTGAATTCCTTGAACTTTTCGAGTACTTCATCTTTTGATTTCAAGAAATAAACCCAAGTATTACGAGAGTTATCATCAATAAATGATACATAGTACACATATCCACTTAGAGAGGTTGATGACATTGGACCACATACATCTTAGTGGATGAGCTTCAATATTCCTTCTGCTTTACTGTCGCTCTTTGGGAGAGGATTCTCTATGTTCTTTCCTTGTGCACATCCCTTGCATACACCTTCATGATAAACCTTAAGTTTTGGTAGACCTGTAACTACCTTGCTTACATATGGTAAGGCTTTGTATTTGATTTGAGCTAGTCTTCTATGCCAAATTTCACAAGGAATCTCAGTGGAGTGGGTCAAGGCTGCATCCGAGTGACCTTTTAACATGTACAAACCACGTTTTTCTGTTCCAATAACAATTGCATCTTCTATGGTTTTTCCTTTAGGCCACATAAGAACTTCACCATCTATGAATGCAACCTTGCAACCTTTCTTATCCAGGGCTGAGATAGAAAGTAAGTTCTTTTGATGAGTGAGATTGCTGTGGGTGGGATTTTCGGTTTTGATCGGAAAAGCCACAATGTAGTCAATAGATTGTCAACGTTTCGGATCCAGATCAGGATCCATCTTCAGGACAAAGAGCCTGGGTTTTAAGAGAAAGAGAAGAGTTGGTATAAATACTGGAAGTGGGGAAGTTTCTTAGTGTCGGCTAAGTGGAATTATTTAA
>ML784053.1:41163-71473 GCA_009831015.1 Picea engelmannii | reverse complement strand
AAATCCTTTTCCTTAATTTGACCCTTATGATATTTCTGGAATCTCCTTGGAGGGTGAGATTCTTTATGGAAGTGGGTGAATCTCTTTGGGGAGTGAGATTCTTCATGAAGGTGGGTCTCCTTTTGGAGACCTTTTATTTCCTCCTTTAGCATGAACAACTAGTTCTTGATCTTCATCCCTTAATAATACGACTTCTTGGTTGGCTACTCTTGCTTCGTCTTGAACACATTCTTCCCATAAATTGTCGAATTGGAGTTTCTCTATTCTTGCACAGATAGTTTGGATGAATGCATCCCAAGGTCTTGTGAGACCATTAAGAGTTGTCAGGATGAGTTCATATTCATCCAAGTTGTCTCCAATTTCTTCTAACTGTTCCTTGAAATGAGTAATTTTAGAGAAATAGTCTTGAACTATTTCTCCTTTCTACATCTTTGTATTCTTGAGTTGACTTCTCAAGTTCATCTTCCGGTTGATGTTCTTTCCTTCATACATTCTGGTAAGGGCATCAAGCATCCCTTTTGGAGTATTCTTAGAAGATACTCGAGGGATCAAGTGGTATTTAATGGAATCTGCAATTATCCTTTTGGCCCTAATCATATCCTTCTTCTACTTCTCTTTGGTTGCATTTTCTCTGGGTTCCAATACATTTTCTTTTATGTATTTTTCAAGGTCATTCTCTTCAAGAATGAGTCCAATTCTGAACTTCTAGGCACGAAAATTTTCCACACCTTCTAACTAGTCAACAAGCTTGATGCTTGCATACATCTTGACCTAGAGCTAGGAAACTGACCAGAAAATGAAAGTGCTCAGAAAATGAATCTGAACTTACCAGAAGATGCACTGGGCTGAGACAAGTTGTCTAGAGCTGAGTGTTTCCAAAAATTCCAAGTCTTACCCCTTGAAACTTGACATGTGCAAATATGAACTGGTACTTCTATTACTGGTTCTGGTTTCCTAGTTTTCTTGTACCAACCAAAAATAGGGTTTGAAGTTTTTGAGAATCTGGCCACTGAAAAGGTGCGCTCAAGCTGCCAAAAGATTTTCTAGGGCAGGGCACACTTCCCTAGATAGTTTTTAGTCATAAATTCTTCTCCAATAAAAATCCCTAATTTCCTTGTACGACAACAATGACATTTTTAGATACCCAGTGAAAGGTGCTCTATTCAGTCAAGCTCTGAAACCATGTTAATTTTTAATTCTATTATTAGGTTCTTTTCAAAAAACTAGAGCATAACAACATAAGTAGGATCAATGAAAGAAACACAATCACAAGGTACACAACATTTTATCCTGGGAAACCCTCATGGGGGAGAAAACCCAACAAAAACTTCCTCAATAATAGTTTGCCAATAAAATGCCAAGACTTAAGACCAAACCACCAAGAATAAACTAGGACTGAGGATGCGCCTCTCTTCTCCTTCTTGCAACTGCAACATCCTTCAAAATATGCGCACTAGAATTATGTGTGAGTGAGTGAACAAATGAGGTACCATCCCCACTTATAAATACTAGTTGAGGAGGTGCTAGGGTTATGTCTCTTCACTTAGTAGGGTCGAATTCTTCCAAGAGTGGTTAAAACCACTTTATAAACCCTAGGGGACGACTTTACAAATACCACTATCTAAATATGGTTTGACCAATCCACAAAAGGGGATTTGATCTATAAGATAATAACTCAAATATAATTAGAATATTCTTCGAAGTTACAATATTTCAACACATATTTCCATGACCCTATCAATGCTTGATCATTTGGTCTTCGACTGATGCTCAAGTATAGGAGCTGACAACGCCAGCATGGTTAGAATGAGTCATTGAAGGGGAGCGATAATACCAACTGCGATAGTTATTCATGGAAATGATAGTGTACCAGAATATTCTATTTTTCATATCGGTTGTAACATAACAACTATGCTATAGATCTTATACTATCTATACACCAGATCATATATTCTATTTTGTATAAGGTCGTTGTACAAGGATGTGTAAATAACTAAGAACTCTCTTGAGTTAAGGTGGTTAGAGAAAGGAACATAGTCTGTAGTAGAAATCTGGAGAAACCCACTATATCATATTTCTTTAATAAATGAGTAGAATGGTTTGTGCTATTTGAGTATTTAATTCTGAGTTGTTCTAGAAGCCCTGATTAGTGAAGGAAGGGTCCCCTTCGCTAATCAAGTGCTGCGATTCTATTTATTCATTAAGCAGATTTATTGTGGATTGTTTTATACAATTTCCTTGATGTTATGTTTTGATCCTTGAGAAGTTCTGTAAAGTTGTTACTCGTTGATTGTATGGGTCACTGTTTGCAGAAGTTTGGTTAATTATTGTTGAGTTGAGAGACTGTGGCTTTGCTGTTCTTTTTTTTGAGAAGATGTACTTTCGTTTTAATTATAGCAGGTGCATTCTCTTTAAATACATCACCAACTTGTGTGGATTTAATGTTACATTTGATTACTTTCCAACAAGAATTGTGTGGGATTGGAATGATTTCCCTCTGAATGTTTATGGTGTGAGTTAATTCTCCTTTTCAGTCAAAGGATGTTAAATTGAGTGTAACTTTTCTATTTTTCAGTTTGAAGTTTCAGAAAGCATAGTTTAGAAGTGTGATTCCTTCAGAAATAATTGTTTGATTAATATTTTTATATTGCATGATCATTTAATCATAAACATTACGGAGGAAATTGCAACCTACATATAATTTTCACTTAACCTTGACTTAAACGACGACCCCTGGTTTGATAATTAATGTGATTGTTGTTTAGTTATTCTATGAGAACATATAAAAGAACCAACATTTTGGCACCCTTCAAACTCCTAGTCCCAGCATGTCCAAGTTGGAGCGCGATCCCAGGATTCTTTCACGTTGTTGCAACTTGTCACTTGTTTGCCGAAAGTTCTCCCAATATACTGCTGTGAGAATGTCAACATCCTTACATTGTCAATTTGAGAGCTGCCACAACTATCTTTCATAAATAGAATTATCATAAGTCACCACAATAGGATCCGTGACATTATTGCACCGTCATCAACTAAATCATCACAATAACTATGTAACACCCCCCGCGCTTAGAGAAAGAACTAAATAAAATTTCTCGTCCAAGAGCCAGATTAGCTCTTTGATTTCCCATTGAAATATCGATATCTGATCCATGGGCCCTATTGAAACCCCATCAACGCGAACATGCCCAAGGCGTGAGCTTCACCTATGCGACCACAGGTTGTGACCGCATGCCTATAAAAAGGCGCTTTGCATTTCGGGACTTCGGGACTTCTACAAGCGAGTCAACCCTGACTCTTGTTTCTTGAATTCCCGATCTCCAGTTTCTGTCCAAGGCTAGATATACAGTCCTGTGTTATCCCATTGATTGACAGCTGTGATCGTGTCGTGATTTTGCGTATCGGGATAATGAACGTGAGCCAACTCTGACTCTCCGTTCCCCGAAATCCCGGTTTTCGGGTGCTCCTCCCTTAATCTTCCACCCACATGACCATTCGTCATGACCAGGGGCTTAAACTTACGAACTCATCAAGACTTCGCATTTTGCGGAGTTGGAACACAACCAACGCCTATATTTCTAAAGCTTGAACCTCGAACTCCCATTATCCCTCCGCCCAGATCAACAGTCATGGCCCTCTAGTGATCCGACAGTTCAGATCAAATCATAAGTTCGGGTCTCGCGAGTTCAAAAAACTCTACCCTTTGACTTCCTTCAGCAGCAGGTCAGCGAAACACTGATCTTTGCCATGTGTCCTTTGCCAGTGGGTGGTTCTGATCACTTCGAGAATTTCAGGACTTTGACGAGTCAACTCTCCCGCCTACACAAGGGTTAAGATCGATGGCCAAGGTAGCTCCCGATGGATTTTGGAACCTACGGTCCCGATTCCATCTCTACTTGCGAAGACTGAAGGGGTAGAGGCATTAATGCCTGCGCTCCTCCTCTAGATCCATTGGTCCTGACAGACCTGGGATACTTCCGAAAGGATCTCGTCCTTTCGTCTACCAAATGAAAGGATACTCTCTTTCGATAATTGGACTCACTATCCTTTCTGAACTTAGGTAACGAACTCAATCTCTCCGAGCTTCAAACTCCCACGACCCTGTAATCCTTGAGAGCTAACCTTTCTTGCACAGGGTTTCTAGACCCAGGACACATGAACCTTTAGATGTTTCTTGGGCAATTATCCCTAATCTTAGTCGGGTTTCTGGATAAGGGCTTGGTTACTTTTCAAAGTCCCTAGGCTACTGTCTTGAATGAAGTGCCTTCCTAACTCACCGATTTATGAGCTATGACACTGGGTCAGGGTAATCTTTTGGGTTTAACATAGTGGTATCCATAACAAGGAGCTTACTCTGACTCTGGGACATGATGCAATTCCACGGGGAAGGTGATTTCGGGGAATTAAACCAGAACATCACGAGAATCAAGAAAATGGGACAATTCTTAGTGGAACAAAATCATGCTCTAGACTTACTCAGTTTATACAGAAACTAACTGTGGAATATAAGTATACACATGCATTCATTATTTCCAATCTAAAATACCAGGAAATCATAGCATACAAAAACCATTTATGGGCATATAAACATGAACACGTATCCATGATATTCAATTCAAAATACAAGGCATAAAACACTTATCAGAACCACAAGGCATGATGCGACTGCTGAGAGGGGTGCTCGTTTCCACCCAATCATAGGATCAGTCACTCCTAACGGATTTATCATTGGCCACCCCTGAGCTTAGGCCATAATGTTTTGAGATTCAATCTCTTACTTCTAGCTCAACGGAAGTTAGGGACAAAGGTTACTCTCCTTCTCCCAATATATAAAATACACGAGGACGAAGGTTACTCTCCTTCTCTTGTCTTGATCTGGGAGCTGAGGTTATCCTCTGTAATACCCTCTTCCTCCCATCTACCACATCCACGCTTTCTTTCTTGCATCCCCCTGCAAGATTATGTGTGGTGCAAATTTCCCATCCGTGGTCAGGTCTGAGAGATTTACGGATGAGAGGTCCACCCCATCATCTCATTAACTCTTGAGGAGCCTCCCCACCTACCATCCTGATGAAAATTCATTACTAGGTCAGAGAGTTGTTTTGGTCTTGAGTAACTAAAAACTAGTAAGGTACTGGTTCGGTGGAAGTTAACGCAACCGTTGCAGGTCCGTTTCACCACCTTTTCATTAGCCATCATGGTCTCTTTTAGCACATCCACTTCCCAACAGTCATGAAACACATATTCATAACATAATTTACATTCATCTACCTTTTATACAAAGGTCCATCAAATCCAACATTCACACCTTCGAGTTTCCCATAGTTCCTGGCCAATATAGTTATATTTACAGACTGGGGGAAACAGTGTGTTACAAACTGTTGTTCATGCCAAAATCCACAATCACTTATGGTCTTGACATATATGACTATTTATTACTTAGAAAAATTGCAATTTTCTGATTGGTTGTCACCGTTCCCCACCAATGGACATGGACACCCAACACTTTAGTTGGGGGGAGGTGCCAACTCCAGATATGTACCTTTTGTACCATGTGTATACACTTGTATTTCCTGACTGGGACATAAATAAACGTGCACACACCCATTAAATTCAATCTGAAACTTACCAAATTAAAAAAAAAAACCTCCACCACCCTCGTATTTCTTTGCATGCACAAACTAAAACTGGTTATAGCTACAACACTAGTGAGACCACCCAAAGCCATCAATTGGGCCAATTAGAACTCACAACAATGGGGGGATCAACAATACACCATGAACCAGAGAACACAGAACAATTACAAGAAAACATAACAGTTTATCAGTTGTTTTAGGATGCAGGGTGGACATTATAGTTCGAAATATTGCAGGGCTTCGACATGGGAGTAATGCTGGAATTCACCCAAATTTTGACTAGTGAAAGAACTATGGTAAGGGGAATAGAAGTGGCTATAACTGAAGAAAGAATAACTAGGGCGATAGGGATCCCACATGAAGGAGAGTGGTGTTTTTGCAAGATGTCATCCCTGGTACATGCAATAGAGGAATTTAGCAGGGAAGGATAACTCTTGCAACATTGAGCGAAAGGATAGGCACATGAATCCTTACCTGCTATATGGAAAGATGTGGCTTTGTTTATCCATAAGTACCTAACATGCGAGGGTCAATATCAAGTATTATTTTCTTATCATCTTAAGTTTCTAGCACATCTAGGGCACAATGCTCGATCAAACATCCCATATTTTCTGTTAAGGTCTTTACAACTCATGGCATGTTTTGTAAGAAATGTGAAGTATCCTTTGGTATCCATTACAAACCATGGTCTAGTTAAACTCTTGGTTCTTGAGGCCTTGGGAAACATGCAAACAACATGGGGGAAACTCTTGGGAATGCCAGAAGAGTCTATAAAGGAACAACAAGCAAAGACAAAGCATGGAGTATTATAGCACAAATTTCCACACCTATGCATTTCTGACATGGCCCAACCCTTTCCCTAGACTGCTAATCAAAATTCCAACTTCCCGCAACAAATTCACCTAAAAAATTAAATTTTACTTATATCCGTGGGTTTCCTTTGTGCAACACATGGATAGCCATGCCTTGCTAGCTTACAACCCACAAATGCCCTTAAAAATTGGAAAAAATAAAATAATTCTACTTTTTCGGGAAAGGATTTCGGTTGGGCTCATTTCCCAACCTCCCTAATCCCGTACTAAATGGAATTCAACCTCCTAAACTTGTCAAGGATGGCATAAATACACCATTGGGGGCATGGATGAGGGAGAATAATCAAGGTGCAAGATCATGCTAGAAAAATTTAGCAAGCTTCCTTATGTCCCTTCATTCTTCGAGTAACATCGTATACCTGGAAACTCCTTTTCCACTGTTTCCTCCTCTTTATAACTATAGGGTGTGTTCCTATCTCTGTTGAGTTATCCAAGGAAGAGCCTCATCGCTGAGTTGATTCTTGAAGGTATTACGAGGAACCGAGGGTAATTGGATTTGAACCAATACAGAAGGTTGAATAAGGTTGTAACTACCTTTCTCACATTGTTGTTAATAGAAGAGTTCTCTTTCCCTCTTATTATGTGTTTATTGGTTCATTGTAATGTAATATTCTAACATCTTTCATATATACTTGAATATATGCACATGATATATGATATTTGAATGTATAACTACCTTGTAGCAACCTATTCTTGGTTCTCTATTGAAGGCTAGTTCCAACAGGGATCATGAGCGCTTCAAGAAGCAAGAGCGGGGATTGACATAGACCAAAGGATTCAAGGTGTGAGGCTTGTCCTTCTTCCCTTCTCTCTCTCTCTCTATCTATCTCCTTGTAAAAAGTAGTTATTTTTTATACGCTTTGATATAGATGAGGGTAGGTTCTGTCTTCTAAATTTGGTCTTGCTATGTGATCAGACCTAAGGTCACGGGGGAAAAAACCCTTAATCAAAATTAGAGACCATACTGGAGAATATTTTCTCCTAGTTTGGGTCGGTTGTAGGGTGTCTTATGTGTCCTATTTTATTTTTGTGAGTTTTCCAAGCTTTGTTGCAAATCTTTTCTTATCTTGAAACTTTTCCATAAGTCTTTAGGAGTCTCCCTGTTGACATTCCTTTTTATTTTTCTAATTTTACAGAGTTATCCACACTTTTCTGTTATAACAATCATGGATATCCATGATTTTAATGTGTATGAACCGTGGACATCCACAAGTTTCAGTTCACATTTTTGTAGACCTATGCACAATTTTTGAAAAATATTTTCTTTCTTTAGTCTTTGGGAGATTTAGGGGATTCTCCAGGTCATCCTGGGATTTCTGAGTTTGTGATTGCTTTGTATCACTATGTTAAGTATTTGAAAACTTCTAAGTCACATAAAATATCTTTCTCTTGGTTTCCCAGTGTTCTGGGCCATGAATCGTGTATCCTACAGTTTATTTTAACATCTTTTGTTAGTTTTGCTTTGATAAAAAGAAAACAAAAAAACCTAGTTTTTCTACTAGTTAGGTCTCTTTCTTTCTTTGCATTGTTATTTGAAAAAGAAAAAGATATCAACATAGGTTTTCATTTTATTCTCATATTAAAAGCATTTCAAAAGAAAAATAAGAAATAACGTCCTTTGTTTTCTTCTTTTGCTTTTCTCAAAACGCTGCATTGTCATCTTTGTGAAATTCTTTTTCATTTGAAGAATTAGTGTAAAGTTTTCTTTGCTAGTGTTCTTATAAGTTTCATTTTTGCAAAAGTCTCAAACAACATCAGTTTCAATCCATACCCTTTGAGTAATAACAACCACTAAAACGAAGGATAAACTTAAAATGTACTCGACTTTGCTTCTAGGGTTCACAAACAAGTTTAGGGTTAGGGCCTTTGATTAGGATTGGAGAGATAACTCTCCAAGGCCACAAAAAAACATAGGAGTCTGAGTTAGGGAGATTCAAATCCAATTTTTCGTATAAGTATAGCCAAGAGCCTCCTCTGACACATAAGCTAAACATTAAGTCACGTAAAGGAGAGCCAAGGAGATTCTCCTCCAAAGCTCAACTTAGCGTAGTGAAGAGATCGTATATTGGGGGTGTCACTAGTGCCTTTACCTTCATGAGAGGTTGTTCATTCAAAGATTCAGGATTTGTTACCTTGCCCATATGTTTGATCCTGACTATCGATTGTAACCCGAGATGCTGACTATGAGTTGGTTACCTTAGTTGCTTTTCCTAGGGATCTCAGAGGTGACTACAAGGGTTTACTATGATACATGGGGAAGATTTCATATCACACTTTTCAGTACTGCTGGAGGGTGCCCCACAAAGCGTGAGTTCTTTCACCAAATAAGGCTAGTCAGTGGAGGTCGAGATAAATTCTTCTTAGTCCTTTGTTTGTTGTTCTATGAGACTTAATCAACCCGTTCCTTCGTCCAGAAGCTCCCTTTCTACTTTTTCATTGCTTTGGACTCAGGACCTTATCCATGTGGGCTGAATTCTTTGAAAATTTGTTTGTTGCGATGTTTCTCTTAGGGATTTTTAGTGGAGTGCTTCTTTATATAGTTAATGTGAGGTGGTGTTAGTATCACTGCTTTTGGATCGTTGATCAACCACTTCGCTGGTCAGGAAGGACCTCTGGTCTTTCTCTTGAACGTGTGGAGCCGCCTCTTGGAAGGCATGGGTTTTTATACCACTAGTTCACCAGAGTCAGTGCATGAGATTTTATGGACATAAAAAATCCCATAAGGGACGAACTTGTGCATAAAAACAACATGGAATTTTTTTCTTAAGGATACAACCAAGGGACCCCTACCCAAGGGGATTCTTATGATTTTCCTTCCTTTGGAAATGTTGGTGCTCCCTTAATGGCCACTTTTAACATTCCTAGGTTGAATGTAGGACTACCGGTTTGTTTGTGTACCACTTTGAAGGTCTCGAATGCTCTTGATGATTCTCAGATAAGCACCTTATGTTAGGGGCATCGTACGGATGTTGATGCTTCATCTTCTACATCCGCCAAGTTTAGTCCTTATCCTTCTCCCTCTTCCGGTGAAAGTCGTTCTACTGGTAACCATACGTATAAAGGAATAGGGAGAGTAAGAGTAAGAAGAAGAAGTCACCAACCTCTGCTAGTCATGTTGGAAGCACAAGTCCATTCACTGCGAGTCATACGGGTATAAATTCACCAACCTCTATGAGTCATGTTGGAGATAGGTCATCAACCTCTACAAGTCATGTTGAAGACCAACACCTAGCCTCTGCAAGCCATGCCAGGGGCAAGAGCCTAGTTCCTGCAAGTCATACTGGAGTTCAACAACCAACCTCTGCTAGTCATGATGGAAGTGAAAAAAAAACCCATTCTAGTGATCTAGGTAGATATTGGTGGCCACCCACCTTTTCCAACTCGCTCAAAACAGTTTTCTGGCAATTTTGGCAATTTACTACTTTTAGCAGTTTTTAACTTCTAGGGCCATTTTGAGGGCCTAAATGAAGGTTTTTCAGGATTGAGGTTCCCAATTATAGGAAAAGGCTCTAATTGATCACCCAAAATGAATCTCCTCGACGATACCTTTCCAATGGGATATCATGCACCTAAAACGGAGATCGTATGCAAAAGTTACGACCCCGAGAAGTTGACGTACTAACTTACCCAAACGGGGCCCACATGACTTTTGGCGCTTCATCTTCTAGTGTTAGGATTTTGGATGTCTATAGTTTTTGAAATTCTTGTTTGTTGTAAAAATTCCTTCAGTTCCTCATTGTAATCATCTTCTTGCGAATGAGTGCAACCATCACATCTCTTCTCAGAGATAAGACGCCACCATTCCATCAAGCTTGTTATCCACTGCCTTCCACCCCCAGATAGATGGCCAAACCGAGGTCGTCAGTCAAATGGTCGTATATATCCTATGCATGTACAATTCAAAACACCCCCACTCATGGGATGAGAGTCTTCCCTATGTCTAGCATAGCTACAACCGAGTCCTGCATAGCTCAACTGGCCACAACCCCTTTGAGGTGGGGTTTGGATTCCAACCATTGGGCCCCATGGATGTTGCACTACCCCTGGTGACCACCTCGACTGAATCGTCCCCAGTTCCACCGGGAGCTAACAAATCCACCTATTTCATTGAGTAGATCTATCACATCTAGCAATAGGTTTAGGATATTCTACAACAGTCTAATGCCAAGTACAAGTAGTGCCATGATCAACATCGGGTGCCACATAAGTTTTAGGTGGGAGACAAAGTTTGGTTGCACTTGCAGAAAGAACGCCTTATAGGGCCCCATCATAAGCTTCACCCACTATTTTATGGGCCATACACCATCACCAAGGCTGTGGGTGACAATTCTTTTGAGCTCAACATTCCCTCTTTGCTTGGCCTGCACCCAGTCTTCAACGTGGCTCTCCTTCGGCCATGTTTCCCACCATTATTGGACACCTCAGAGATAGTAGAGAAGTTGACACCAACATAGATCAAACTTGAATGCATGCAATATGAATACAATTATCAGTTTGTGGACACATAGATCATGGGCACTCGACAACAAAGGATCCAATTTTATCGAGTCGTTAAAGCAGGGCAACTCCTGCACCAAGGCAAGTGGCTCACCTCGGGCCAAATTCAACATAAATTTCCTCATATGATGGGGGAACTCAATGCAATGGATACCATTGATTCCTAAGGAGGGAGGGTTATCTAGGTGGATATCGGTGCCCCCCCACCTTTTCCAACTCACTCAAAACAATTTTCTGACAATTTTGGCAATTTACTATTTTTAGTAGTTTTTAACTTCCAGGGCCATTTTGAGGGCCTAAATGAAGGTTTTTCAGGATCAAGCTTCTCAATGATATCCAAAGGCTTGTATTGAGCCTCCAAATTAATCTTCTTGATGATACCTTTCCAACAGGATATTGTGCGCCTAAAACAGATATCGTATGCAAAAGTTACGACCTCGGGAAGTTGATGTACTAACTTACCCAAACGGGGCCCACATGACTTTTGGCGCTTCATCTCCTAGGGTTAGGTTTTTGGATGTCTAGGGTTTTTGACATTCCTGTTTATTGTAAAAAGGCCTTCAGAGCCTCATTGTAATCATCTTCTTGCGAATGAGCGCAACCGTCACATCTCTTCTCAGAGATAAGCCACCACCATTCCAACAAGCTTGTTTTCCGCTGCATTTTACAGTTTCAACTTATTTCCTTATTGAATAGAATTTTTTTTTTATTGTATATCTGTTATTCTGTTTTAATCATATTTAATAATTTTTATTCATTTCATTCTTCTCATAAAATATGGATCATATAGTCATGCTAGAAGCGCAAAACCAATCTCTGCTAGTCATGTTGGAGATTCGTCAACATCCTTTGCGAGTCAAGTTGAAGACAAGCGACCAACCCCTGCAAGTCATGCTGGGGGAAAAATTCTAGTCACTACTAGTCATACTGGAAAAAACATCACCAACCTATGTAAGTCATGTTGGATATCAACACCTAGCCACTGCAAGTCGTGTTGGGGGCAACCTGCCAACCGCTGCAATTCATGCTGGGGGCATTGATATGGTTGAGAAGCTTAGATGTATAGGACGTAAGCCCAAGTTCCATTGTAATATTTGCAAAGGAGACAACCTTACTCATTTGTGCCTTGCTATTTCTATGGTATGAAAATCATGGTCATTGTTTGAAATCCCTTCTAGTTCTGAGTCATCTTCAATTTCCCAACAATCTATTTAAACATTGGTTGATGAAGTGGTCGTGCCATTGCAAGATTTGGCAGAAACCACTCTTATTTTTGGGGGTGATGTGTCTCTTGATCATGTTGTCTCACATCCTATTCAACCGGTGGTTGAGGAAGTGGTCACGCCGATGCAATATTCATTCGATCCCACTCTTCTCTTGCAGAGTGATAAGTCTAAGGAAGTGGTCTCGTCGATGGAATCTTGGGCTGATCCCACTCCTCTTTTGGGAAGTGACGTGTCTTTTGACCATGTCCTTATCATTTCCATTTCAATACCTTCTAAACAAGGGGGAATTCCACTCTCTTCGAGTATTCTCCCTTCGAGTCCTAGGATGGTTTCCTTTGATTGGAATGATCTTGTAGAGCCTCACCTTCCTTATTTTGCGCCCTTCTAGATAATGGTTGGAGTTAATTCATTAGGAATTTGATGAAGCATTGTAGATTAAGGATCCTCTGCAAGTCATTTATCATCATCGGCTTGGCAAGATTTGGGTTCTCCCAAGCTCCTATCAGCTACCATTGAGCTGCTGGATTTCAACAGAAGATTTAGCGTATGTTTGGGGATTCTTCCTTAGTTTCCTATCACGTTAGGTGGGAAGAATTTTCTATTCAATATATTAGTGGTGCCAAGCCCTTTAGACTGCAATATGATTCTTGGGTGTGATTATGTTTATGCAATGAATTCTCTGGTGTTTATGCTTTTTTGTGTGAATCATTTCCCTCACAACATAAGCATTTTCACTATTGATTAACTTTCATCTGATAATGTCCATCCTGGTTTGACTTTACCTCAGTTTTCCCCTTTGTGTATTCCTAGTGTTCGACTAGACTCCTCCCTGCCATGGGTGAATTATGTGGCGTCTTATCCTCAATGTTCAATTGCTCTTGAAAATGATCCTTTACAATTATGTTCACCTTCTCGAGACAAGGTCTTGACAATTGATCAGGTGTTTTATCCGATGGGGGCATGGGAGCCCTTTCTTCCCCCTATTGGTCTGAGTAATCCAATGTTTCGTCTTTTCTCCGATCTTATTGTTTGTAAGACCTCAATCCAGGGTATTTGTGAGTTGTCAAGCCTCGATTTCATGGATGTTGAGTTGCCTTCAGATGAGGCCATCCTTGAAGCTATGATTATGGATCTTCGACCTCCTCTTGAACTGGAAGATTTATTGGTTGGTTACCAATGAAACCCTTGGCTTGAGCCTAAAAATGGGCTCTACCTGGAGCACTACTATGCATGGGACGTAAGGTTGTGCAGTCCTATGTACATAATGTAGTTTTAGGGTTTCTTGTTTTCAAGTTATGTATTCCATATCACATGCTATTATCATAGGTTTCTATATTGGACTTATTAACTTTTGGGTAAGTGTTTTTGGTCTTATATACAGGACTTTGGAGAAATTTTCTTTGGTACCTTTTCATTCCATGTCGATCAATTCTGACAGGTAATGATCTCGAAATTAGAATATAGGTTAGATTTTCCCCTCCATTAATTTTTGCATTATCTGTTTCCTGTTTCATTTTTCCTTAGGATCGACCCCACAGAGTTGCGACACATAACCTTCTCTGTTGTTTAGAAGTGTTGTACTTCATGTATGTCATCACCTTTTCAGATTTTTCAACAGTTATTATGTTCTCTACTAGCATATATAGTAGGATCCATTCCTCCTCCATGATGCATTTATCTGTATCGTTCACATATATACCATATGATCTGTTGATATTATGGTAGTCGTGGGAGGTATTAACCTCTACGTGTAACCTTTGATGAGACTAGAATATTCCAGGAAGTAAGAGAAACCCTAAAACATTGGATAATAACCCTGGAAGGCAAGTCAACTCAAGATAATAATTTATATTAAATTATAATCCTCCAGAAGTACAAGTCGACCTAGTTAGGTCACTTGGAAGACTATCAATAAGAGGGCGCTAGACCTCATTTGATTCATACTCGCACAACTACATAAAGACTAGTGGTGCACAATTTTCAAGAGGGAGTGTAGTTGCAACTACTGCAACTGAGATTTTGGTCTCTGGTTATGGTTTGGAATTTCTGTTTGGCATTCTAGCCTTGAAGAGAGATACACTATCTTGGTTGGCTATTGGTTTTAATTTTTTCTTCTAGAATTATTATGTCTGTTAAGGTTAAAGGTGCTTAGGGGTGGATTCATGCCTATGGTTGGGTGACAATATTAGTATATTGTCTATGGAAAAATAAGCACATCTCTTTATTTCTAAAAGGTTATAGGCCCACACTATCTTCAGATAGTCTAACCATTGGAACATAGATTGGGAAGTTATTTGTTAAGCTCGTTGTGGCACCAATTACAACTGCAACTAAGTTTTCTGATTATGCATTTGAAACAAATCCTAACCCTTGTGTTTAGGCACTTATGATGAAACGTTTGACCTAATTCCTTGACATTCTAGTTCATCCTAGCCTAGCGCACCTCTTGGTACCCTCAGCTAGCAAAAATGTCAGGTTTGAATTTTTGGTCAAAGTCAAAGTCAAAGTCAAAGGTTGATCGATCAAAGTCAAAGTCAAAGGTTGACTTGTGGTCAAATTAGTTTTGTGATTGAAGTTGAAATTTTAGAGTTTCTAGCTTATTCTAATCATTGAATCTAATCTCTTCTTGTCAAGATGATATCTAGTTTCATATTGGAAGACAAGCTGGACAATGCTACAAGACTCCAAAGTTATGCACTTGTATATGCTATCCAAGTTATATCATCTAGAAAAACATGAGTGTGTTTGTAGGGAAAGTAGTAGAGACCTTGTCCAAGATGTAATCTTGGATTCGGTGCATTCAAAAGAACAAGCACACCCTCCATAGAAATTGAAGCTTCAGGTTCCAGGTTTGATTAAACTGTTAAGCTTCAGATTTGTATATATCAAGGGTGATAGTTGCTACATTACAAATTGTGAAAGCAGTCTTTGAAATTTTCTATTATTACTAGGTGCAATGAATACTTGACTGCATATATATAGATGCTTATTGTACTTGTTTGCAAGATGAACTAACATTTCCTCTAGAGAGATATTTTTTGTTTTATCTTGTTGTTCTTGTTACGTGCATGTACCCTTGTGAAATATGTTTGATGAAAAATCCTTGCAGAAGCTGTCAGAGAAGAAGTTTATAAGGATGACACAACTGCCATATGGGAAACAATTATAATAGATAGAAACAAACTTCAAGAGACTCAGAGGAGTCAGACTCGAAGGAAGTCAAGAATCAAAAGGAAACCACAATAGGTTTGTGATACTTTGCAGAAAGCAAAGAGAGATGCAACATACAAAATCATGGACTCTCTCAGATAGAGGGAGATGATTGACTGTTGTGTGTCATTGATACCCAAGCAGGGTAAGATTTAGGAAAATAAAATGAATAACAGAGGCAGGAACCTCTGGTAGTCAAGGATGATTGAATTCCTTACAAGAAATTCATGAACAAATGTGTCATGAATGTATAGATAAATCATGAATGATTGAGAACATAAGTGCTCATAAGCAACACATTGGTTAAATGCATTTAGGAGATGCATGTTGTATGAAATAAGGAAGGTACAAGACTACCCATTAAGGAAGGAAGACCTTTAAATATCCCAACAAAATTGTAAAAATGGTAATTAAATAATTGGGTGGCTAGGAATGTTGGCACACTGGTTACTTGTAAAGAAGGAATGCTTGAATTCATTGATATGAAATTTTTAATTTCAGATAATGTATGTTGATTTGAGGTCATGATCAACTCAATGCAGGAAACACACTCTTGCTGTAATAATAAATGTGAATAAATAATCCATGAGGTGAAAGGTTGGTTGAGTTCCAACACACCATGGAAGAGTGCCTAACTTGAAATATGGTAAACTAAAATCAATGTAAGGGTGCATTATGTGTAAAAGTGGCCATGGACATTGGCACATTGGTTTAATGGTATATGATTATTGATTGCATTTAGAAAATCTTGATATGCTAAAATAATGCATGCGTAAGGAATGATAATTCCTTTTACTTTATAACATTAAATAGATTTACATAGGTGATTTAATTATTAGTATGCACAATTTTAAAATTGGTTATGAGCCACTAGAAGTGTGCAATAAAAATGTAATGTGCATGAGAACTAACAATTTGTTTGGCCGAGTGAATATTAAAATTGTAGGGAGGACAGTCTTGGATATGGAAACAATATAAGTCCATAAGGAAGAACAATGCCTGCTGATTGAAAAAGAGCCAAACTGCTATGAGAAGGAAGTCTCATACTTGTGAATATGGTTCCTATATGGAACAGATCTGAAAATGGATAAGTAAAATGGAAATCTGTGGGTGGTAGATTTGAAAGAAATTCTTGATTGAAATTGATTATAGTATATAAAAAATTAATGTATGTGTGTGATGCATGTGATAATACAGATCTGTCCTGGAGGGATAGATGATGGCTGTTAAGCTGAGAAAACACGAAAAAAGGCCATTGTTGTGACATGAAGACCCTGTGATATGCCATTATCACCATAGAAATGGTTGTGTTATGTTAAAACATGATTGAGGGATGCCTTGGTAGAGCAGGCCTTAGGGATGCCTCAAATGTAAGACTTGGTGAAGTCTCTGAACTCTTCTTATGCAAGAAATCCTTGGCAGGCAAGATGGATCGCCCGAGGGACTCTATAACAGAGAAGGGGATGCCAGAGCCTGAAAGGTGGATGACCGCAAGGAAGAGGAGACTTCGGTAACTCTTGTTATCTGTTGATTAGGATCATGAGCACGATGGTTATGTCAAGGAAAACAATGAGCCAAGTAAATATGACAACCATATGGATGCAGATCCATGAATTGCATTGATAATTATTGTGTTGATATGTAAATTTTCCTCTTGAATTATAAACAACAATAAAATGTTTTTGCATGAAATTGTGATTAATATGATCTCTATTTGAAATGGTTGTAGGCATGTGCTAAATGCCAAGATTTTGAGAAAGGACCAGACCAAGAAGAGGAAAATATCGTCAAAGCAACTGAAAGATGGAAGCATGACTGGTGTTGTTGAGATGTAAAGAACATCAAGGACAATGTTCCTTCAAGGGGGAGGGGATTTTAATACCACATTTTCCCCAACATGAAAATATATGTCTAAATGTTGCCATGAGTCAAGGCTAGTATGTTTAACGTTTGGACCATGATGAACAATCAAAATGATAAAATGCATTTTGATGATAATGTAAATAAATTGCTGATGGGTGGAGCACTTACACAGAAATGAAGCCATGAGAGGGAATGGTGAGGGGGAACCATTGCTATTTGAGATGACCCCTACCAGGCAGTACCCTAATGAATTTAAAATATTCAAACTTAGAACTATCCTTTGTTTCAAAAAATTTATTTATAAGTCAAGCTAGTGGTTGAGTAGTCCTTCTCATAAATAAATGAGATAATGGGCATAGTACCCATCTAAAAGTTTATGATCCAACCCAAAAATTTGGAGGATTTGACTCATGAAATTTTGCTGCAGAAGGAAAGAAAATGAGGAAAATCGAGGATGGAAGACACACACAGTTGGGTCAGGGGATACAATCTGAGTGGAGAAGAGTGTGTGAAATGCCTCTGGTTCATAACAAAACAGAGGGAATCCAAGTTCTCAGGTTTTCTGAGTGAGAAATAAAAAAAAAGAACCTCTAAATCAAGATTATAAACATGGCTGTGAATTTTTGAGTGTTAGCTGTGCAAGCTAACTGTTGTGACTCCCTGAGTCAAGAGTAGGCCACCTTGCTTGGTGAAATTAGAGATTTATATTGCTATTTTATGTTGATGAAGGAGAGTATACTTCATCTGTTTACCTTTGTTATTGAGTGAGGATTTTCCCTTATGGCATCATCTTCTGGCTCGGGGGTGGCCAACTACAAGGATAGATAAAGATAGTTGTGCCTATGGTTGGGTGGAAAGAGGCTCACCCATCAACATTTTCCAATTAATCTGAAATTCTCAGATAAGTGTTTCTGTGTTTTGTATATGCTATGATAAGTTTTTTGATGCTATGGAATTTATATTGGTTATTTGAAGAATTTGATATTCTATTCAATTAGTGAAAATATTGCTCTACGTGCTTAGCTGATTATAAAATCTTAGGAGAGTTGTGAAAAATATATTTATGTCATTTTCCCTCTAACTGTCTTGTTTTTAAAAGTTGTGGTAAGTAATTATTTGTAACTTTGAATAAGAATAGAGTGTTGGTTGGGAATTTGCAGCTGGCTATATGAATAAATATCATGCGTGAATAATGAAGACTAAGTTGTTAAAGTATTCATAGAACATATGAAAATAAAGATGTATAATTTTTGGATAAATGAATGTTTCTCCCTATGATATTGAAGCTGTAAACAATTCTGGGAGATGACTTGTCCTTGGTTAATGGTCAAGCCTTAAGACCTTCTTGGAAGGCTTAGCTAATTGCTAAACAATTTGTGGGAGCATGGGTAAAAGTCCTTAACTTCCATCCAACATAATAATATTGACAAGGGGGAGTATTGGAATGAGAGATGGACCATAATTCTGGTCCCACAAGCCTATGTTATATAGTTGAAAGGATAAAATATTTAACATGAGGAAGGTGTGAAATAAAAGAAATTAGGCATTATGTATTTTGTATTTAATTTATGTATCATTAAGACATGGTAAGAATATAATCCTTACCTGGATTTACTCAGTAAAATCATGTCCAAAGGTAAAGATCTGAAATGGTGGTTTTTTCCTAAAAAGTAGTAAAGATTTGCAGGATTTTAGGTGGACAGTAAGTCTTGGAAAAAAAATTTTACTATGGAAATTTTATTTCCAAGAGAATTAATTTTCTGGAAAGAAACTCAAACGAATAAAGATATGTGTTTACCTATTTCAATTTGTTTCCCGAGCGAGATTTGCTTGGAGAAGGGAGGTTGGTAACTCCTAGTAATTTCCCAAATTTAGCATTTTTTCTTTTAATAAGTTGAATATTAAGAATATGAATTCTTATATTAAAAAATAAGAAATTATATCTCGGGCACATGAGTGGAGAAGCTCGGAATTTTTCATTTTCTCGGCAAAGAAATAATTTGTTAAATTACCATTCATATAAATTTGTGCTATACTGAGGTCAACTTTGTAGTTCCAGAGAGATCTATGTTAATGAATTCTTTTCTTGCTTTAATTATTTATTTATGCTTGGTATTAATACTATTCTCCTTCACACATTTTAATAATATCAAACCCCTATAGGAGTATTTGATATCAGAACCTGGACATGTAGAGGAGGTAAGGCGTATGGACTATGAGTTATACCCGAGGAGATATCATTAAATACAACCAATATATATTAGTATTTAATCTCCCCGGAGTATCACTCATCTAGAGATTGAGAACCCAAGGCATATGACCCATGTGATTTACTCGGGGGCGATATCACATAATACAACCGCTATATAAAATATGTTATTATAATATTTAACCCCCTCCCCATCGGAATATCATGTATCGGGGAATTGAGAAACTAAGGTGTTCTTGGTAAGCGATATACATAGGGGTGATATGGAAATATATTATAATATTAATACATCCCACCAGGGTATCGTGTATCTAAAGAATGAGACATGAAGATATACATGAAGGAAATATACCCAGGAGGCCGATATGAGGTAAGTAAGTTAGGTGATGGGGCGTATGATAGGCCTTAAGTCTGAGGCCGATATAAAATAAGTAATATTATTAAAACCCACCGGGCTATCAGACACTAAGAGTTTGAAAAAATGAAGGTGCACGTGAAGGTGGTGTACCCGGGGGCCGAAATGAGAATAAAATATTAAATGCAAGTGCGTATGGTGAGTTATATGCCAAGGTGGCTGTGCTTTATAATATTAAATAATAATAATAGACCCGAGTGATTTAAAATATAATTAATTAATATTCCCACCGCAATATCGAAGCTTGAGAATGTAAAAATGTAAGTTTGATATATTCGGGGTTGGTAAATGAAATATTAACAATAAACCCTATTGGGATGTTGGGATCCCGAAGTAAAAAGGGTAAAGTAAAGTCTCGGTATTTACCACGCTGGTAAAATGGATTAAGAAAAAGTGTTAATATGTGGGGTATTAAATTAATGATGATTAATCTTTAATAATTTAGATTAAATAACTAAAATCCTAAGGCGTGGATTTTTAATGTAATGTTTAATTAATATTAATAAGGTTTTAAGGGTGGAAGGTGTTACACCCAGTCCAGTGGAATGTAACCCTACCACACTGCATACTTTCTATGTATGATGACATGTAGCCGCCCCGCGTGATGCCATGTCACCTGCCACATGGTAGTGTACAAGCTTGTTATGCTCAATAAAATCGTTAAAGGGACATAAATTTTGATCTAGATCTCAATTTTGAGCATGGTTATAGTCATTGGAAAGCTCTCGAAAAGGAGAATCCATCTATGTGATTACTTTAGATAAAATAATCGATTTGTAAAAGAAGAATTTTGACACCCCACCAGTCTAATTAAGGGTTAGGGGGTCAAGTGTGTTACAAAAAAATAAGTGGAAGAATGTTGAGTATGTGTTATAGTTTTTGCACAATTATCCCCACATGCTATACATTGTGTCGAGGTTTTGGGGGCAAAGCCTCTTAATTTTGTTTTTGGGCTATTTCTAGTCCATTTTGGGTGGCTTTTTAGCCAATGGTTTTTCGGCCCATTGTAATATAATTCCAATTAAGGAATATAATTCGGGTTAACGAATCAGGGTTTTGGATGCCACAAAATCATATATATTGTAATGTAAATGGTGAAGTTAATACAATGAGATTTAGAGGTGTGGCTCTAAACATTTACTGGTTTTCTTGGTTAAGGGTTTCTAGTGTAAATTTCTGAGTACTATGTGTGAATGCTATTGTTTTCCTTTTTGTTTTATAAAGAATCTGTGTGTGAATTGCTATAGTGTAAAGGTTTAAAACTTTCATTGGTAAAATAGTATGTTGCAAATAAGATATACCTATGCTGACCACCATAAAGGGGATGCATTTCACCTATGAAGTCAAGATCCTATTATTGGAAAGGAGCTTCTACCTATATAAATTTTAGGGGTGATGCAAGGATCCTTTACCTACCAATGAATATTTCACATTCATCGCAAGACTTAACGAACTTATGGACATAAAAGAGTAGAGTAGGATAGTAATATCCAAATCTTATTATTTTGTGTTCTATTTCCTTGGTTGCAAAGCGACCTCCTGATATCCCTTGGTGCATGCATCTAACTAAGAATTCCACTTCATCTTCCAATATACACTTTAGTAGTAGGCCATCAAGGTATTTCTAGTGTAACTCTACTTTAACTACTCAACAATTTTCTAATTGGATATTTAAAGACCTCCTTTGCGACTTGTCCATCCCTTAGGGACATCGGTCTATGGTTAATATGTAAGAAATGTCACAATACCAAAGGGATTAGTGGTAGAAGGGATTGATATGGGCCTTCTCTTCTTCTTCCAAAAAAATCTCCAAGTAGCCTTTAGTTGTATTAATACCTATGGCTTGTAGATTTGTTTTTTCCTTCAATTTGGTTAGACCTTGCCCATTTATAAACTTGGTTTGCTTGATTAGCAGGTCACATTCTTAGATCTTGGTGATCCATTTCCCCCACTTTCCATCAACATTTGGTTGACACAATATATCCTTAACTAAAATATGAGGTACAAAGGTGATTACCCAGCCTTGCAACACATACTCTTTGAACAATTTTAGAACTTTGACTAGGGCGTAAGCTTTCTTTTCCATAATATTGTAATTTAGTTTAACACATTTGAGGGTCTTGTTAAAAAAGGAAATGCGTTTTTCATAGTCCTCATAATTCTTTTGCAACAATACAACGGCTATGGTGTGTTCAGAAGCAAAGTGAAGACCATGAAATATTTGTTGTAGTTAGGGCTTGTCAAGAAATGAGCCTCTCCAAGGGATTTCTTTATTGTTGCAAAATATTATTTGGTTGTGTCAACCCTCTTGATCTCATTTTCCTTATTCAACATCTCATTCATATGGGTGGTGAGTTAAATGAAGCTGGGAATAAACCTCCAGATAAAGTTGATTTTCCCAAAAAAGGATTGTATGGCCTTCTTGTGTCTTGGCAAGGAGATAATGTGTATAGCCTCCACCCTATTTGGATCAATATTTGCACTTTGAGAAGACAAAATGTGACCCTATATATTTCCTTCCACTATTCCAAAGAAATACTTCTTTGGGTTGAGGGATATACTAAATTTCCAACACCTTTCAAAGGCCTTCCTCAAATGACTGAGATGGTCAACTACTTTCTTGGAGAAAAAAATCATATCATCTAGGTATATCACAATAAAAAGAGCTTTAATGTCAGTGAAGGAAAAATACATCTCTCTCTAAACAATGGCCCCAACATTCATTAATTCAAAAGGCATTGTTATATAGATAAAGGTTCCTAAAAAAATTGTAATGGTTGTCTTCAATGTGTCTTCTGGATCCATCTTGACTTGATTGTATTTTGAAAACCCATCCAGGATGGAGATCCTTTTAGACCCAACCACCTTTTCTATCATTTGAGCCATCTTGATAAAATGGTAGTTATCTTTAAGGGATGCATTGTTTAGGTTTCTAAAGTCCACACAAAGCCTTATCTCCC
This sequence comes from Picea engelmannii, assembly GCA_009831015.1. Taxonomy (NCBI): domain Eukaryota; kingdom Viridiplantae; phylum Streptophyta; class Pinopsida; order Pinales; family Pinaceae; genus Picea; species Picea engelmannii. Next base: position 48,585 of record ML784053.1, on the reverse strand, counting down.
CATATATTTTTTTAATAGGTACCAAATTGTCCAACCACGTGGAGTACCTCATAGGTATCATGGTTTTTACATTAGACAAATTTTTGATCTCCTTCTTGATGAGAGAGCACAACAAGGGATTCAATTGTCTTTACTTATGTCTGAATGGGTTGACACCTTTCTTGAGATGAATCTAGTTTTGAAAAATGGATAGATCGTACGTCTTTAGATCTTTGTATCTCTACGAAAAATATATTTCAATTCTCAGAACAACTTGACATACTCCTTTTTTTAGCACGAGATAGGGTTTTTGAAATCTTGAAAACTTGAGGATTCCATGTGATGTTGGGATTGCAATCCTTCACTTTAGATAGTTCTGGTTTTATAGAGGGATTCAAAGGCACGCCATTTGAATATATAACTTTCTTTAAAGGCACCAGGTCTCTAGTGATAATTTCATTTTTAGTTTAATAACCCTCTGCCCTCCAATCATGTCAAGAGAAACATGGTGGGGTGATTGGCCCATGTACAATTTACCTTCTTCTTCCCATCCATGTTAATCAATATTCATATTTGTGTAATTTTCCATCATGTTCATGAATCTTTCCATTTGCGCATCATTTGCAAACACTTGCCATCTCTTGATATTGTTTAGAATAGCAAGTCGATGCATAACCTTGATGGAACAATACATGTGATCTAGATTTGGAGGAGTGAAATAAAAAACTTTAACACACCTAGTACCCTCTGTGTAGTTTGAGGATATGGGGTATTTTTTAAAACAACCAAATTCATGCTAACTCTTTGTCTCTAATACTTAAATCAATTATATGGACTAGCTATATAATTCGACAACGAAAATAACTCCACTAAAACCTTTAACCATCCATTTCAATATTATCACATGCATGCAAATTTTAATAATTTCAACCATGAATATGCAAATTAAAAATCATGAACAAAAAACTCCACGAATTGGAAATAATACTATGCAAAACATAAAACAAAATAACCTTGCATTTCATAACACAAGTCTTCTGATATTCCCTGACCGACTATAGTTCACATGGAAATTCAAAATCTAGATAAATTTGTCTCTTTGTTAATTTGAATGACACCCAAAACATTCAAACTCTTTCCTAAAAAATTTCAACAAAACGATAGTTTTCTTGCAAGGAAACATGATATAACATAAATTTGCATGGCATGAAGGGGACACGTATCCTTATGGAGACCCACGTACATCCTTCATGCACTAACCCACAAAGGCTTAATAAAATAGAGATTAATTAATAATCGAGGGATATAATTAAAGTTGAAATACTTTCGGTTAAGTCACTTACGAAGGTCCTTTCCCCTTGGCCTACTTAAACCCCCTTGTCCTTCCATTATTGTGGAGTCATAGGCATGACTAAGGGTCATTATGAGGCATACTAAGGTCGGGTAGCACGACTAAGGGTACGATCCATCCTCCTTAGTTATTTCCTTGAGATATTGGACCAAGTACTACTGTTGGACCCCGCACATATATCTGAGAGCTATAACACAGGGCAAACCCTTGTCTATAGAACCCTTGAATACCTAACCCTTAGGGACATAAACATAAACAAATTAAAACAGACAAGATCTATTGCCGCGCAACTGTGTTTGGGTTGCCAAGTAACTACACATTTCTTCCTGGTTAAGCATTTGGGCATTTCATCACTACAATATTCTTCAGACCGAAGTATAACTCCGCATGTGTAAAAAAAAAAAAAAAAGTCTGGAATTTTTTTCACCATTATTTGAGACCTATTCCATTGGATTCATGTCTTCGCCCTTATCACATTCATACATATCATTTTTTTGGAAAAAGTTTTGACCCCACCCGCCCCTTTTCGGTTCCCTCGTCCTCATGGCCCATACCCGTAGCCAAGACTTGGAAGCTCGCTTCAATACCTTGCAATCTAGTCTCACCGAGACCCAACAAGAAGTGAAACAACTTAGTGCCAATGTTGCCACTATCAATACAACCATGTAGTCCTCAATGGAGGAAATCAAACAAGACCTTACCACCCAGCTTGAATCTGTCTTTTCGACACTCTTCACTAAGCTGCATATCCCTACAAATAACCCTTCCTCCAACTCACCTCCACATACTGAAGGTGAACATTCCTATCATTCCCATAACTTTCAACACCATCACTTTCAACGTGACCTATGCCTTCCGTGGGTGGATGTGACCAAATTTGATGGCTCAGATCCCACTGGTTGGGTAACTCAAATGGAACATTATTTCTCTTTATACGACATTACATATGACTTGGCCAAACTCCAATATAGTGTTCTCCATCTCGATCTAGAACGTTGGAAATGGTGGCAATGGAGAAAAACTTCCCGTCAAGGGTATATTGCTTGGACACACTTTGTGGTAGAGATTTATGAACGCTTTGACACTGACACCAACCATTTGGGCCATTTGACAAAGTTGAAACAATCAGGAACAATGGAAGACTTTGTAGTTGCCTTTGAGCGCCTAGCTTTTCGGACAGAGGGCATGTCTGATGCCTTTTTTCGAGAGTGCTTTATTAGTGGTCTCAAGGATGAGATTCGGGCCCATGTCCTCATGGATCGGCCTCAGAGTTGGGTGGAGGCTACTAAAAGAGCTAAAGAAGCACAACAAGTTGCATCTTTTCAAAACTGGAAACCCTCCTTTATCCCTCGCCCTAAACCAGTAAATCCCACTACTCCCTCCACTCCACTAAAGATCCAAAAATTGACCAGGGATGAAATGGATAAACTCCAACTCAAAGGCCTTTGTTATAATTGTGATGACAAATATTTCCCGGGCCACAAGTGTAAGGAACAAAAGATTTTTATGGCCATCTCCGAGGATATGTCGGAAGAGGATGTTGAAACTCCCCTTGTGTCTGAGTCACCTGAAACCACTAACATAGCCCCTCCCTTAGACCCTCCCAAAGTATAACCGATCATTTCCCTCAATGCTCTCACTAGCTTCTATACTCCCCAAACCCTCAAGCTAATCGGTTACATCAAGCATCAGAAGGTCATCATTATGGTTGATAGTGGAAGCACCCATAATTTTATTCATTGCCACATTGCCCAAGAAACTCATTGCTACATCCATGCTGTCAATAATTTCCAAATCATGATTGCCAATGGTGGCTCCATGAAATGTGGAGGGAGTTGTGAAAATGTGTGTCTCCAAATTGGTGACTACCACCAGAAATCCCATATGTTTGCTATCGACATGGGCGGTTGTGAAATTGTGTTGGGTGCAGACTAACTAAGGACTTTGGGTCCCATTCTCATGGATTTTAAGGAATTAACCATGCAATTTGACTAGGAGGGCCACCAATATAAGTTCCAAGGCATCACCGCCAGTTCACTTGAGATCATTAGTTCCCATCTCATGGAAAATCTGGTCAAAAAAGATCATTTTGGTGTTATTTCCCAACTCCATGCCATACAAACAACATAGACACCTTTGGTGCCACAAGACCTCCAAGCCATCCTTTCTAAACATCAAGTGGTCTTTTCCACTCCCCAGGGACTCCCTCCTTCCCGTGGTGTTCATGATCATTCCATTCCCCTTGTACCCAGAAGCTTTCCTCCCAATATCTGTCCGTATCGTCACCCCTTTTCCCAAAAAAATGAAATTGAGAAAATGGTCCAGGAACTCCTTAATGCAAGCGTTATTTTCCCTAGTGCGAGCCCCTACTCTTCTCCTGTGGTCATGGTCTTGAAGAAAGAAGGTTCTTGGCGAATGTGTCCTGACTTTCGTGCCCTCAAAAAACTTACCATTAAAGACAAATTTCCCATTCCTGTCATTGATGACCTCTTGGATGAATTGAGTGGCGCCCAATTCTTTACTAAACTTGATCTTCATTCGGGCTACCACCAGATACGTATGAAAGAGGCAGACATTCCCAAGACTACCTTTAGAACTCATGGGGGTCACTATGATTTTTTGGTCATGCCCTTTGGCTTGTGTAATGCCCCCTCCACCTTCCAAAGCCTCATGAATCATGTCTTCCATCCTTTTCTACATCATTTTGTCTTAGTTTTCTTTGATGATATCCTCATCTATAGAAAAACCTGGATATACCATCTTCTTCATGTGGATCGAGTTCTCCATCTACTCTCTCAACACCAACTTTTCCCGAAACAGTCTAAATGTGCTTTTGGCACCTCATAAGTAGAGTACTTGGGTCTTCTGGTTGGAAATGACGGAGTCAGGTGTTATTGGACTAATCGGTAGGTGCGGACACTAACTGATCTCCCTAGATCCACCTAGATCTAGAACAAAACACACCAGAACATGAGGCTTTCCTTAAGTTTTAAATATTGAATTTACTAACTAAAGAGAGATGGGTGACATACCATTTAAATGACGCTTCCTCCTGCTGTCGACATCCTAGCTCCAATCCAACGCTCATACAATGATGAACCTGTAAAAGAACGCAACCAAAGTGATAGCAATAGCATAAACTCAATATAAACCTATGTATGTGATCAAGGAATCATACAATAAAACATAACAAGCTTTATAGGAAAGAATCATATTACTGTACCATATTAAATGTGAAAGAGAGATTACAACCATGGCCTTGATGTCATAAGGTCCCTTCCAACTGTCCTTTGTTCCCCACACACTTTCACTCCAATAATCCTGAGAGCATAGATTTGATAATATTCACAATCTATCTTGACAAAGTGGCTCATCTAGCCAAGCTAAAAATCTCCAAAGCTCAATCCAATGCAAGCTAATCCCAAAAGATCCAAAGCTAACCAAAGCTAACTTTCTCCATGAGATCTCCTCTCCTTTTATAATTTGAAGAGGATAAGGTGAGGAGGTTGGGATGATCCCACTAAATCATGAAAGCGAGTAATATCCAAACCATTCGGATGCCACCTCACCATGGAAGTTTCTTCTTCTAGAAGATTCGAGAAAACGCTCATTTTTCCCACGTGTAGGCATTCTCGCACCCTGCCTATAGAGAAACTTGTGAACATCTCGCACCCTAGCTATGGTGCAACCTGCAAGAATCAGGCATTCTCGCACCCTGCCTATATAGAAACTTGCGAACTTCCTTTTTACAGGGTTTTTACAAAGGAGAATGCAACTTCTTTTCTCAGTTAAAGTTCTTCTCCCTTCTCTCTTTAGGAACTCAGGCCACTGACCCCTATGAAGGCAACAGATAGGTTTACATCATTAACGGTCATAGGGATGACGAAAATAATGTGTAACAAAGAGCCCCCCAAAGTATGAATGTAGAACAGAGGGATAGCTGAAATACTTTGTCGAGTGTGTGTAGGGAACAAGGAACAGTCGGTCGAAACCTGCCAACAAACAAGGAAATACAGTACAATAATATATCATCACTGAGGTAGGCATTCCCATACTTAGAATACAAATGACTCAAAGAATAAATGTTTCCATGCGAAGAACCATGTCAAGTAAGACAGGTCATGGCCACCAAACATACACTGTGGATCCATGCCGATATGACTCAAATCTGAACATAGCCACCAAAAATACACTGTGGATCTATGTGTTAAAGACTCAAATTTTAACATAGCCACCAGACATACAATTTGGATCTATGCAATAGTACACTGAATATACTCCAACGCAACCTGGATCTATCAGAAAATATCCAGGGTCTTTATCTCCACCACTCTATAGTATGAATCTAACCATGTGAATACATGTGTCGAAGTCGAACATGGTAGAAACCACTTGATTACCGGTCATTAGTATATACCATTAACAAGTGCGAGGGAAATCACCATTAATGTCAATGACTCCCAAGGTACTCTGGTACAATCCAACGAATGTGAATCAATGAGTTGAGGTCGAACACTCGACGAAATCTCTCGATCAAGGGTCGATAATGAAAACCCACTGTCGAAAGCGAGGAAACATGCCATTGAGGCATGAAAGTTCCAAGGTACCAATTAGTTTCTAAGTCTAATTCCTGGATAATGAGTTGAAGTCGATAGGAAAAGACTCGTTACAAGAGGGCCTTAATGTATCCCACATCAATGACACGAAACAAGTAACAAGATTTGATGTAGATCAGAGTAACAAGTGATTCAGGACTGACTCAGGGATGACCGACACAATAGAAGGCTTAAAGACTGCAGAAATGGCTGACACAATAGAAGGCTTTAAGGATTGCAGAAATGGCCGACGCAGTAGAAGGATTTTTGGGTTGAACATCTTTTTGAACATATTGACGACACGACAACTGTCTTGGAAATACTGACTCAATAACAAGGATCAAAGACCAATTTGTAATCTTATAGGAGTATGGTCGGGAGACAAGTGTATTTTCCAACCTAGACACAAGGCGAGAAAGGGTGTCTTGTTCAAAAGAGACTCTTCCATAGAATATAGGTTTAGATACATTTCTTTCCCAATTTTCCCCTCACCATTTCTGGCGAGTACCTCTTTATTTTTACACAAGCTTGAGGAGGATAACATATGCTTGTAATGTAAACTCATCCTTCGGACGAGTCCCTCGGAGTATGTTTAACGAACCCTAGGAAGGAGTGGTTCGGTCCCATATTGGCCTTTCGATGTTTGTTTAACGAGTCCAAATAAAGAAAACTCAGAGGTTTTTCATGATTATAGAGTCTAGAAAAACACTTAAAAGAGAAATCTCTCAGTTCCTTTTTCGTAAAGTAGTCTGATGAGACCGAAAAAGAGATAAACTATTGCTCAACAAACGTTTTCTTAAAATACTTTAACGAGCGTGAAAAGAACAAGATCGCTCGACAATCTTTTTATGTTTAGAGAGTCTAAAAAGAGCTTAAATGGAACTCCAGGGGGTTCCTTTTTTGTATAACCTTTACGAGTTCGAAAAAGTGATAAAATACTACTCAATTACATTCTCATTGATTTACGAGCATGAGAAAGAACAAAGAATAAGCTTGGTAACTTATTCTCATGTATTTATGAGCATGAGAAAGAACAAAGACTAAGCTCGAGATTGTTTTTATTTTTACACAAGCTTTAAAACAAAACAAAACTATGCTTGGAATAGATTTTAATTTTTACACAAGCTTAAAAACTAAACAAAACTATGCTTGGACCTGGTTTCATTTTTACACAAGCTTGAACCAGAGGAAATTATGCTTGATGTAAGTGGTTTCATTTTTACACAAGCTTGAACCATAAAAAACTATGCTTGAACTTCCCAATGCATTATCTACGAATTCACATGGTTGGCACTTAGCCCCCAACTTAAGAATCTAGTGACTCAACTTTAGCATGACGTCCAGAGGCTAAGGAAAATGCCCCCCAAGCTTCATTTCATCCAACTACAAAGGAGAATGAAATGAAGCTTCAAATACTAGACGAAGGACTTGACTCAAATAGAGAGGGGGAAAACTATTTCATTTTTTAACGAGCTTGACATAGAAACAAGAACTATG
>ML784052.1:538646-551288 GCA_009831015.1 Picea engelmannii | reverse complement strand
TTACCGTCACCCTTTTCACCCTCTTTAATTCTTTTCCCAGCTCTAATGTTTTCTGACATTCTTCCCCATAGACTTATACTGAAACAAATATCTATTTTTTGTTCGCCGAGAAGACCCGCAAACCCTTTTTGAAGTGTCGTTATTATAGCAAACTTGTCGCAACATCTGTCAAATGCAACATATTTATAGATTTTGTAACGTCGCAATTCCGACGTAAAAAAGTCCTAAGTGGTTGTTGGTATTTTGACTTGGTGAACATACTAAGGTGACCGTTGGAGGGGAAAACCTAGTTTTGCAAACGTCGCAATTGCGACATACATTTTCACAAACGTGGCAAGAGCGACGTCAATATGGCAAGACCGACGTTAATGTGGCAATTGCGACATACATCTTCACAAACGTGGCAAGAGTGACATTCCAGTGGACAACGTGGCAAGAGCAGCGTTAACGTGGCAAGCGCGACGTTAACGTGGCAATTGCCGCATACATGTTCACAAACGTGGCAAGAGAGACATTCCAGTGGAAAACGTGGCAAGAGCGACGTTCTAGTGGAAAACGTGGCAAGAGCGACGTTAACGTGGCAATTGCGACATACATCTTCACAAACGTGGCAAGAGCGACGTTAACGTGGCAAGAGAGACGTTCCAGTGGAAAACGTGGCAAGAGCGACGTTCCAGTGGAAAACGTGGCAAGAGTGACGTTAACGTGGCAAGACCGACGTTAACGTGGCAAGAGCGACATTATCAGGCAACATGAATTTTTTTTTTTATAAATTTCCTCTATTTTGTGACAATATGGACAATTTTGTCCATAACGCCGCAAATAAAACGTCAGAATTTTTACAATATGTAGTAGTTTGTCCTGTGTGAAGATGACCTCGACATTAGCTACATGCCAGAGATATATTATATGACATTGTAGTGTTAATGTGATTTCCATACTCGACGATAGTTCGATGGAATTGGCACAAACAATATTAATTGTGTAATTAATTAACATGGACGTGAATCCCAAACAACGCTTGAAACTTTTCGAACAACCATGTGTTAAAAAAATACATTGTTTTATATTTTTAAAAATAAGAAATTGTATTTTATATGCCTAGAACTAGGTTGCACACATAAACCTTTTTAAGTTAACCAAAATTAATATATAGTCAACTCATATCCTCAAAAGCGATCAAATTCCCTAGAGCTAGTTTATTTCCATCATGTTGGTTGGGATAGAAGGATCCACCACCTGGACAAAGAAAAAAGGTAGCAATAAAACCACATGTGAAAATGCAAGTTGGTGATGGAAGCACTCTATGACTAGGAAGGCTCTCTGTGCTTATCGACCTGTTATCCTGATGAAAAACTTCATAAGCGCTTGTGGCGAGGCCATGGCGATTTATTTGAACCTGACATGTCAATACTTCAAGCATAGAGAAACTTCCATTTTTTTCAAATATCAGATCTACTGCAACAAAAGAAATGCATTCTCCTTATTGAAAGAATGAGAAACAATAGGAAGATTGATATTCGATGGAAACAGCTCTGGAAAATCCACCACATCAAGGTCTCCTCTAAAGAATGAAACAAAATGATTACATGAAGGTGGTAGTAAAATGTGATCTTCAGAAACCAAATCATTACCTGAATACGTCAAACTTCCTACAGAAGGTGGTAGTATAAAGTAACCTTCAGAAAGTGTTGCAAAGTCCATAGTCTAGAATTCCTTCCCATTAACTTCTCCCAGTTGCACGTCGATGAAGGCATCAAAAACTTTTGAGATCCTCGTTCCCTAGTTATATACCCACCTTCAACTACTAGGAGAATATTCTTGCAAAGAGCGACAAGCTCTTCGCCCCAGATGGAATCATATGCATAGGAATAATGAAAAAATGTGCAGTACCGATAGAAATTTGATTGTATATGGAGTTTGTTACTACATCCAGAGGTCGGTAAACAAACTTTGACAAAGAAGATGACTTTCTGTCAAGTCTATTACCACACCTAGAAGTCACTCAACAAACTTTGAAATAGAAACTTCTGTAATTTTAGGATGTTGATTCAACCACCCATACAGTTTCTCACATTCATGAGGATCCAAATTTATAATTTCCTTCTGATTATATTCACGCATGGAGTGATATTTGGTGTCATTTTTGAATATTCCATACCATTTTGCAAGCCACGATATGTGCGACTCCTTTGACGAAAGATAGATTATTGTGTCGTCTGCATGATTTGATACACTTTCCAAATCTGTGGTGTTGGAAGAAGCTATATACTTCAACAATGGAGTATTTTGCAGGTGAATTGAAAGTCCCTTCCAATTTCTAGTGGCGAAACAAATAAGTTCAACATACAAATCTTCAGGAAGGCCTTTCAACCAACTAAAGGATCGAATACAGGGAGACTACCAATCATAAGATACCTGAATATTTTGTGTCTGAGTTTCTGTTGGATAACATATTTTTTTTCACTCAAAGATGACGTCACATAAAACCATTCCCTTGTCTTTCAATTGGGCCTAAATGACATCTCTAAGTTGTCTCAGATGTGGATGACCAGGAACATTGCAACGAAGGCACCTTAAATCCCAAGTTTCCGATGATAGAGGGAAATTTCAATAAGTATTTAAAATGAACATTGGAGGATGATAGTAGAATCTTCCGTAAATCTTAGTTTAATGTGTTTTAATGGTAGAAGGCCTCGATCGTTTCACCTATTAATGCCAATAATTTTGAATTTGTGTGGTGAGTTGTGACTAATAACATATGAGTTAACATTTCCATCTGCAAGCATATTCTCAAATATGACAACCTGTAATATATGCACAATATTAAAGAGGGACATGGCGTCGAGACCTTTGTAGATGACACCTATGTGGATGACACTGGGGTAGCACAATATTGCACTCTTACTATTATGATGCCTTAAAAAAAAAAAAACCAACAATTTTTTCCAATTCAAGATGGAGACAAAAAAATTATCAGATCCCATAATATTCGCCCATTAATGCATTTTAATGGGAGATGTCCTCGATCTTTCCACTTATTAAAGCCAAAAATTTTGAACCTGTCTGGTGAGTTGTCACTAGTAAAAGCATAATTAATGTGCATTGGGAAGGGCAGAAGGTGGCGGGGATGGACGGGAGTGAAAAATGATTTCAAACATTTGTGAACTCGGGAGTCTATGAACCCGCGAAACTTTGAAGACTCGACTAAGTATGGAAAGGAAGGTCGGTCAGATGGAGTCATCATAGGTAGATTCAGGCTTGCGTGTTCGAGGAGTCTGAGGTGAAATTGTAGATCACCTAATTTTTTGGTGCAAGATGTATACCCCGAACACGGGGCACCAGAGTTCGATAGCACCTATTCGCGAACCCGCAATCATAAAATTGGCTAAGTACGCAAACGAACGTCGGTCGGGCGGACTCGTGATGTGAACATATAGATGAAGATGAGGATTTGTCAATTTTCCACCCCAAGAACCTGCGAGCACACAAACACGACTAAGTATAGAACCAGAAATGGATAATAGAGGGGAAGAAGAAAAGGGAAAAACGAGTAAGTATAGAAGAGGAAAAATAAAGTGAGATAAGAACTTTATCCCTCACACAACAACACTTAGTCTCATAATTATGAATCCATAGAAACACATTAACTATGGGTAAAACATTCTTAGCTATGAAAAATAGTTGGAGCTCGACAAACTCTAGTTCAAGTCCAAAGAGATGTTGTTTATATCTATTGCAACATTTTTCATATTATTTTATTTTAATAGTATTTTTAGTGGCCCAACTATAAAACCATGTTCCAATTTGTGATTGTCAACTAGAGATGTGTTTGTGAAGACACATTTCCTTGAACCACAGTCCAGAGGCAGGGAAAGTGCAACAACGATTGTTTGTTGAGCAGAGATTTGTTGAAGATTAAGCAATGTATTTCCAAGTGCATGTATCATTTGCATAGTATCAATATGATTTATTTCGCGTTCTTTGAGTATTCTTCTAAATGCACTTGTCATATCTTTGTCACCCTTTTCCATGTCACTATGGCTGCGACAGAGGTGGGATATTTGGTGAACAACGACCTCAAGAACAACACCAAGAAATCATTATACTCTTGTTTCTCTAGTCGTAGTAGTCACATACGAAATGTTCTGCAAGAGGATTTTGGCTCAGGCATTCCCAATATTGAAAATTATTACTTGCAAACTGGAAATAGTAAACATTGACCAATGAACAGGAATGAAACCACAACACGGAGAATCACTGGTGAATGAGAAAGGACAGAAGCGCAACCCTTGGCCTGCAAACTGCAACAACATGTCCAAATGCAGATGCAAGACCCCAACCTTGCAAAGTTGAAGAAAACAAGAGCAAGTAGCAAACAAAACACTAGTGAACAAGTACCAAGAGGCCCAACTGCAGGTGCAAGACCTCAATTCTGCAAATTTGAATCAAACAAAAACAAGCAGTATCCAATGAACCAACAAGCAAGCATCAACTAGTCAACCAGGAATGCCGATGAAGAATAATATTGCCCAAATTCACTGCACAAAAGATTGTATAAAAATATCGGAGGAATATATTGTAACACGCCTGTTAAGAAAACATTTCAGGCTGTGAGGCATGTCAGGTAAACATTTAAGGATGTGAGGACCGTCCAAATTCCTTCCACTATGTAAACATTTAAGAAAGGTATCATTTGCATAGTTGGAATTCTATATCCGCAATTGGAAATGCGCTTCTGTCACTCCCCATTTACGAGTAAGTTTCACTGGCATGGTTGCATCCCTATTCGTTGTTTGTTGTGTTTTTCCTAGTTTGCAAGTAAGAATTTTCAAAATTGGGAGCAATCAAAATCCTCTTGCAGAAGATCTTTTAATGCAAATTCAACACTGAGACCCATTGGTGAATGGGGGAGGACAGAAGTGCATCCCCTGGCCTGCAAACTACAACAAAGGGTCCAACCGCAGATGCAAGACCCCAACCTTGCAAAGTTGAAGCAAACAACAGATAGCAGCAAACAAAAAACCAGTGAACAAGTACCAAAAGGCCCAACTGTAGCTGCAACACCTCAACCCTGCAAAGTTGAATCAAACAACAATAAGCAACATCCAACAAACCAATGAGAAAGCATCAACCAGTCAACCAGGAATTTCGATGAAGAACAATATTGGCCAAATTCACTGCAAACAAGATTATATCAAAAAATTAGAGGAAAATGTATTGTAACACACCTATTAAGCAAACATTTCAGGCTATGAGGCATGTCAAGTAAACATTTAAGGATGTGAGGACAGTCCAAAGGCCTCCCACCGTGTAAACATTTAAGAAATTTGCAATTTGCAGTGTTGGTATTTTGCATCATCAATTGGGATTGCGCTTCTATTGTTCCCCATTCATGGGTAAGTTTCGGTGCCATGGTTGCATCCTTATTCATTGTTTTTTTTTTTTCTTTTTTCAAGTTTGCAAGTAAGAATTTTCAATACTAGGAGCGATCAAAATCCTCTTGCAACCCATATTTGTATGTGACTACTACGAACAAAGAAATAGGACTGTAAGGTTGTCTTCATCTCATTCCTGAACGCCAATGTTCGACACAAAACCCACCTCCATCGCAGCCACAATGAAATATAAGAAAAGGAAATCGTATTTTCTCCTCACATACAAAGATGTTCTGCAAGAGGATATTGACTCAGCCATCTCCAGCATTGAAATTTTTCACTTGCAAACTGGAAATAGAAAACAACAAACAATGAATAGGAAGGTAAACATGGCATCGAAACCCACCTGTCAATGGGGAACAATAGAAGCGCAACTCCAATCACGGTTGCAAAGTCCCAAGCATGAAAATTGCAATAAGACCAATAGGAAAACAAGAGCAACAACATCATGCAAACAAGAAACCACTGAAAAAGAAACGAACAATCATCAACCAGTGAACCAATAATGTTGTTGAAGAACAATATTGACCATATTCACTGCAGAGAACATTGCATAAAAAAAAACGAAGGAAAATGTATTGTAACGGGCCTGTTAAGTAGACTGTTAAGTAAACATTTAAGGCTGTGAGGCCTGTTAAGTAAACATTCAAGGTTGTGAGGCCTGTTAGGTAAACATTTAAGTCTGTGAGGACCGTCGAAGGGCCTCGCACTGTGTAAACATTTAAGAAATAATGCAGTGTGGCGGGTCTATTACATACACAAAATAATTATTATATTATTTTATAATAATATAAAATAATAACAATAAAAAAATAGTAATAATAGTAACAATAGTTCGAACAATAGAGACTATGCAAAAAAAAAATTAGTCAAAGGACAAACTAATATGAAGTCAACTAATAAAAAACTGACTCTCGATGCTCAAAACTTTGGATATCTAAACATTTTAATAAAAATAGTAAAAATTCAGAAAGACCGTAGATGATCAAAAACTTTGGATATGCTAACATATAAAACATTGGGAATAGCGAAGTTGGAAATAAGACCTCCAATTTGTTATCCAATTAGATCATGACATATATGGTATTTTTTATTATATACAAATTAATGTTTTTAGTTCTCTAGTTCCAACAATAGAGATTATGAAAATATTTTTTGTCAAAGGAAAAACTAATATGAAGTCAACGAATTATCAATTGCTATAGTCCCTCTACGCCTTCGACAGGGACTAATAACTTGTTAATTTATATAATTAAATTTTATCAAACAAAGTTGAAAATCATAATGCTTATAATAGAGTGTTTTAAAAGATAATTTTGTATAAGTTACAATGAGAAAATGATTTTATGTTGAAGAGATTGGCCTTAATAATGTGAAAAGGTTTTTTATATGGAAGAGGTTAGCTTAGCCACATGAATTAATGTTTTTGTACATTGAAAGTGATAAATTAAAGTTTTATTGAAAACTAAAATCTATCGTGATAAATAACAACAAAACCATGTCCTAAATGAGGATGGTAGATATCATTAATGAGCATTATAAATGTAGAGGGAACATTAGTAATCCAATAACAACAAAACCATGTCCTAAATGAGGATGGTAGATATCATTAATGATCATTATAAATGTAGAGGGAACATTAGTAAGCCTAAAGCCCATAACCAGCGTAAACTTTCTCTTGAGTGTGGTCTTCCAAGTATCAAGTATGGTCTTTGAAGTATCGTTAGAGTTGATGCTAACTTGATGATAGCTCACACTTAGATTAATCTTAGTAAAGAACTTAGTGCCCCTAAGTTGGTCTAATGAATCATCCATGAGAGGTAGTAGATAGTAATTTTTTATAGTAGCTTTTTATAGAGCACAATAGTTGATAACTAAAAATCATTCTTCGGTTTCTTTCTTGGAGACAATGAAGGTTGAGGAAGCACAAGTGGAGGGGCTAGGTTGAATATAGCCATAATTCAAAAGGGCCTAATTTTTTCTCAATTTTCATAGCCTCATAAGGGGCGATGTGATAGGACGGAGAATTGGGTAGAGAAACCTATAGAATTAAGTTAATGAGTGCTAGATAACATATAGAGGAGGAATACCTTATGGTGGGAGAAAGTCATCTGAAAACTCAAGACGTAAAGGTTCCATAAATAATGGAATTAAGTAGGATGCATTATTTGGCTTGACTAGGTGCATTAGACAAATTGAGACACATTTATTTAGGTTAAAATTACATACATAGAAATTTATATACAATAATGAGGATGTTTGCATGGTAAAATAAGTAAGTTCATAGGTTTTTCCATCCTTGCAAATCTTATATGTGTTATGGCTATTACCACATGATCCGAAAAGATCTTTTAAACGACAATGGTTGAATTATTATGTATGAGTTATTTTACCATTTAGGAAACTAATGAAAGAGGAAACATAACAGCCATAAGATAATATACAGATATAAACATAAGCATGAATAAAAACAAACCATAAAACACCAAAGTGATATCGGAGTTCGGCACTCGCCTACATCTACGGGCCTTTGTCTCAGTGGGTGAGGCTTTCTTATTTATGTTCAAAGTTTTAAAAGTACATCATAATAGTTATAAAAAGGTTACAAACTAATCTGATCTTGTTCTACTAGATCTCAAGAACCCCACAAAACTGATGGCACTGAAAACGGATGAACGCAGCTCCCAGAAATGGCTCGCAAAGGTGCTCTCCTCAATAACTTCCCTACATAAAAATGGCTTTGGCTCAACAATCCTTCAGCATTTTCCTATTTTGAACCTCCTCCATGGCTCCAAGAACCTCTGTTTTTTATAGGCCTGAAGTTGGTAACCACCTCCCAACTTATCCCCATGATCTGGCCTCAAAAAGGGCCAAAGATCCCCCAAAAATGGGCAAAATCCCAAAAAACTGTTGAATAAAACAATTAAAATCATATATTAAAGTATAAAAACCCACTATTTGGAAAAATCAAGGGTGCAACCCCTAAAATTTGGGCTCCTAGTCACTTGGGTGCCTCCATGTGGCTTTGTTCCATGCGATGGCCCCTTATCCATTAGCTCTCGGTCGCATATATGGCCATGTGGATTGGTTCTAGCCTCCATGCGCAAATATCAATTGTAGCCCTTGGTTATAACCCCCTGGTCACGTGCCCTTGGTCAATGGGCAAGCCCAACTGATTGGGAGCCAATCCCAAACAGTCTATGCAAACGATATTCAAAGGTCGAGTCATATGGTAAGTCTACACTTAAAGGAGGAATCGAGGCTAGTAGGACCCATAAAAAAGTGCGCCAACGTAAGGTCCCTTGGTATAGTCGTATGGTGTAGCAGTCAGGGGTTGGGGCTAGGCCCAACCCTTTTCTCTGTCAAGTTTACATAAAATGCAACTTAAATATATATGGAAACATATATTGGTAAGAACCATTGTATAGGCGGTTTGGTAGCCCAACTTATGTGAAGACTCTGGCACCCATAGAGGTCAATATGGTTCGAACCCAGTGGACTCCAAAACCTTTAGCTAATGAATGGGTGCCACGTGGTAGCCCATGAATGGGCCATGTGGAATTGTACCATATGCCAACTAACTTCCATGTGTCAATGCATGATTCTACCATCTTCATCCAATGTACCTGCCATGTAAGCCAGTGCCACATGTCACCCTTGTAGTGGTGCCACATGTCACCCCTTGACTCGTCCACCTGTACTTGCCCAGTCAGAAAACTTTCCAAGTCAGTATGCCAATGCACCCTTCCACATCAGCTGTATGGACATACGTCATGTACAGTCAGCTACCACGTGGCATTATACGGACTGTACAATCATCAAATTTTGTTTGTTTGGCGAAATGAACAGATTGTGATATTTTGGTCATACAAAGTCCGTTTGAGCCCATTCAAGTTGCGTTGGGTTTGCATCGATGACTCCTATGCACACGTCCGTTTTGAATCCATTCTGAGAACTTTGATTTTTAGGCCTTCCTGGACCCAATTTGGTCCCGAGATCCAATTCTGGATCACACCTCCCCACTAAATACATTTTGGTCCTCCAAAAGGTTAC
Source organism: Picea engelmannii (assembly GCA_009831015.1). Lineage (NCBI taxonomy): Eukaryota > Viridiplantae > Streptophyta > Pinopsida > Pinales > Pinaceae > Picea > Picea engelmannii. The sequence goes on along the minus strand of ML784052.1, from coordinate 541,797 downwards.
TGACCAGTCATCAAGTGTGGGATAGGACATCACACTTGTTCTCTATCTTTTGCACCTGTCTCATCAAGATCAACTATAAAACAACCATGAGAACTGACAGCATATTTTTAGCCACTTGTACCCTGTCACATCTTATTGAAGCCACTGTCATCCATGTTGACAACATTACTAATGATAACATCAAAAATATGACTGCAAATGAGCTAATATGTTTTTAATACTTGCACGACATTAGCTTATCTTGAAGCAAAGTGTGATTGATCTTCCACTCTACAATCATCTCATGTTCTTACTTAAGATCAATTACTTGATTTGAAACAATTATAGGTGTGTTTCTTGCATGAGCCACCTTTCTTAATTGTTCCATTGTTTGAAGAGATTTGTTTGCCTTTAAATGATGAGCATGAACAACATATTCTTGACCTTCTTTGGTTAAGTGATATTGATTATTTTCCATGTAGAAGATTGCTTTGCGATCATACAAATAAGGACTACCTAAGACTATTCCACATTCATTTAGTGGCACCACATCACATGTTACCTCATCCACAAACTTAGATGAAATTTCAAACTTTAATGTGAATTGCTTTGTTATGTGCAATTTATGGTTGTTGCTTATCCATTTAAGTCTGTAAGTCTTATGATGCATCTGAGTGTTTAATCCCAATTGTTTAACCAATTCCTATGAAATCAAGTTAGATTGAGATCCACTATCTATCAATGTGTCGACCTTAGTATGTCTCATAATGACCCTTATGTGAAACAATTTACTTCTAGAATCAAATCCATCACCAATTTTACCTTTCAAACCAACCAATGAGACTTTAGATTCATCACCTGAATCTGATCCCAATTATGTTGGTCATGTCATTGTTGCAACTGTTTGCCTCCCTTTATTTTCTTTGAACCACTTATGTCTCTTCTTGGGATGCAATTTCCAACAATGGTCCTCATCGTACCCTTATTTCTTGCAATGCTTGCAAGAGGGCTTCTCTTCCTTTCTTTCCACTGAATTTGCCTTCTTGCCATTCCACTGCCTTTTGTCCTCTTTCCTTGAAGATGATTCCCCTGATACACCAACCCTTGCTTTCCCTGCTTCAATGTATGTTTCTTGAACAAAAACCTCATCAATATTAGTATTTCCAAACATAAATATAGTGTTACGAATATGTGTAGGTAAACCTCCTATATACTTCATAAGAGTTTCTTGGGTATGTAAAGGAATATCTAACATCAATGCCATTTTACAAAATCCATCTGTGTATTCTTTCATTGTTTGTCCTTTTCTTAGTTTAATACCTTGCCATTCAATTAAATCCTTTTCTTTATAACCCAAAGGAAATAATTGCTTTCTAAGTGTAGAAACAAAAACTTTCCATGATGGAAATACATTACCCACTTGTTGCATGCCATTTTGCAACTTGTTTTTCCACCAGATGAGTGTTGTGCCTGCAAGTCTAAGCGAGGCCAACTTGATTTTAGTGGCCTCATCCTTGATTTGTTGCACACTACAATAAACCTCCATCTATCTGACCCAATTATCAAGTCTCTCTGCATTGTCTTCACCATCATACATAGGTAATCCAAATTTCACATCAAGTTTTAGTAAAGGAATATCATTTTTATGTTTATGGACATGTTTTATTGCGGTGCTTTTAGAACTTGAACTTGAAGAAGAAGAAGAAGAAGAAGATGGAGAAGAAGAAGGTGAAGGAGGAATTTGAGGAGGATCCTCTCCTTCTTCGCTTTTGACCTTTGAATATTCACCTAGATTCAGTCTCTTCCGTTCCAAGTAATCATCATACAAAACCTTCATCATCTCCAACATGGCAAAGAAAAATTTTCGCAACTCTTTCTCGTCATGAGAAAGTCCCTCTTCCGATGCCATCTTCTCACTTTGAGAAGTTATCTTTTTCAATCCAATCAATGGATTCTATTCAACAAGATCTCCTTCACCACGACTCAACTTTTCCATGGTAATCATGCAAACTCAAAAACCAAACGTCAACTAGCTATGATACCACTTGATCTGAAAAGATCTTTTAAACGACAATGGTTGAATTATTATGCATGAGTTATTTTACCATTTAGGAAACTAATGAAAGAGGAAACGTATCAGCCATAATATAATATACATATCTGAACATAATCATGAAGAACAATAAACCATAAAACACCAAAGTGATAACGGAGTTCGGTAATCTCGCCTACGTCTCCAGGCCTTTGTCTCAGTGGGTGAGGCTTTATTATTTATGTTCAAAGCTTTAAAATTACATCACAATAGTGCCAAAAAGGTTACAAACTACTATGGTCTTGTTCTACCAAATCTCAAGAACCTCACAAAACTAACGACACTGAAAATGGATGAACATAGCTCCCAGAAATGGCCCGCAAAGGTGCTCTCCTCAATAAATTCCCTGCATGAAAATGGATTTGGCTCAACAATTCTTCAACATTTTCTTGTTTTGAACCTCCTCCATGGCTCCAAGAACCTATGGATTTTATAGGCCTGAAGTTTGTAACAACCTCCCAACTTCTCCCCAATATCTAGCCTCAAAAAGGGCCCAAGATCCCCCAAAAATGGGCAAAATTGTAAATTCTAACCTTGTACAATATCTACTGCAAACTAATATTCAGAAAAGAACAGAAAAGATACAATGGAAAATACAAACATTACACAGAGATTTTTCACCTGGAAACCCAAACCGGGAAAACTAGCATATATTATATTCATACCTTGTGTTACATTGTTTACAATATAATATACATATAGGAGCCAACGGCATCCAAAACCCTAACCCAATGACCTGGATTAGTCCAAAACCCTAATTCCTTAACCGGAAATAGAAAACCATCGGCAAAAAACCATGTGTCGAAAAACCACCTAAATAAAATTTGGTCCCGGAAATATGTCGTCCCACTTGTTGTTTTCTTTGCACATAGGGGGTTACGGGGTTACATAGTCAACAATCCAGGGCAACAATGCCCATGGATCCTCTACACCAAGAGAACTTCTCAATGCTTATAGATTTTGTTAATGAATCTGCAACATTCTTCAAAGTGTCCACCTTCATCAATGATACTTTCTTTTCTTCAATCATGTCTCTCACAAAGTGATATTGAACATCAATGTGCTTTGTCTTTGAATGAT
>ML784052.1:498567-526418 GCA_009831015.1 Picea engelmannii | reverse complement strand
CGGAAGCTTCTATTAGGTCTTCTTACATCCGCCTTATTCTATTTTATTGAAAGGCCTTATTAATATTGACCTTTATTACATCCGAATACATTGATCTACCTATGTGCAGGTTAGGACCTTAACACATAACATCCAAACTATGCTAGGTATAATGTGTTCATATCACTGATAGTGAATTCTATCATAATTCACATTAATTCATATGCAATTTATACCGAGGAACATCCCATTATAATATAGATATTTCAACGTTGTAGTGTTAGACCTTCTAGCCCAAATATGTCTTATGGAATCCACCTATAAATCTCACTAACAATATTCAATAATGTCATTGACTACCACTGGTCCTATAAGGACATGAATATAATTTATTTGTTTAATCCTTGCAATTCCCACATTGGAAAAAAACGATCCATTAATTGTTTCTAAAAATTGATCCTAGCCTACCCTGCTAACAAATGATGGCAATTGATACTCAATGGATCCATCAAAAGACCACTTATTTCAAAAGAATCCCAACCTACTAGGAAATGATGGTAATTGATAATGCAAAGTGTTGCAAGGCTAAGCCTTGGAAATAACTCAGTTGGGGTCCCCAACACTCAAAAATATCTTCAAAAGGTGAACATTAAAAAAATTCATAAATTTCATTTTTTTTCAATTAAACGAAAATATAGTGTTAAACAACACGAGATAATCACATTGCCACACAAAATTGAAAATATACATACATAATATGTCCAATTATATATTGTACATATTTCAAGTCACAAGTGAAGCATCCAAACAAAATTGCATTAAGTATAAATGTATCTATTATCCACTATGCTACTACCAATATGCCCATTTCCCCGTTTAAGGGCATGGGCATCGGGTCACCTCAACTATAAACAGAGGGTGGAAGGAAGCATCCAAAGGGTGTTGGAGATGCATATCCTCATTACATTGACTCAAAAATACCTCTTTTCTTCTTAAAATATCAACATTATCAAAGTGGTAAGAAACATGGAATACAAATTGAAAAACAAAGAACATAGCACATGCATAACTTATAGTTTGAGCAATCCATCAAGAGTTACAACAAGAGTATGTTGTGAGCTCAATCCCTTATTTTGTGTTGCTTCTTATTCCCTAGGTTTTTTTCACATCTACCCATGTATGGAGAGTTCCATGTTAGCGAAGATGTGATTGGTCCCAATGGTGATTCCCTAAGAAATTGTGATATTATGTGCTCTTCAATAGATTATATCACCATTTTTTTCCTTTCCTTTTCAATCTCATAACCCTAGTGTTGTTCCTTTTCCTCGTGTATCAATCCTTCTTCCATGGGATTAAATGAATATTGGGTATCTGTATCCATGGGATTAAATGAATATTTGACATTTTTTCCTTCATTAAACCCATATGGGAATGCTCATATCTATTTTTTATCCCTAGAGGAAGGTTAACCCCATAAGGTAGCAATCAAATCCTTTTTTTTAACCCTCCAAGGACGTTAGCACTTGGATCTCTCTTTTTACCCTGTAATTAATATATATATATATATATATATATATATATATATGAAATATCTTTAAGGTTATTATTAAAAACAATAATCTGAAAAGCACTTCTACATTCCCATACATTCATTTAGAGAGTATGCTAGTTTTAAAATTTTAAAATGTTAGAAGTGAACAAATATGAAATGAATTACACATTAGATTATAAAAATGGTTCATGTACCTTCATGTTCAAACTCATCATAATTGCAAATTTGTATCAAGAAATTTGGTAAAAGGAGAGCGCATGATGGTTCACATATCGTTGCTCCCACATTTTTAGGGTAAACAAGCACAGGGAAATATGAACATTTCAAACCCCAAGTGACTATTCGATTAGGGTGGAAGGTTGTATGATATCCTATTTGTGTTTAGGAGAGAAATTACCAGATGAAGAATATTTGGCCGCAAGCAAGTGACAAAAATGTTGGAATTATGACAACAATTAGTTATGGTAATAATAAAAATTTAGTTGTGGTAAATATTTGGTAGTTCATATAATGGAGGAAGTTCATGAACCGATGTAACCAAAGCAAGTTCTTGAACTGATGTAAGACCTATGTTGTATATATCCATGAAGCCCCGAGAGGAATTTTGTAATGTTGTAAGCCTAATTATAATCTCATATTGAATAATTAGACATACTCATACCTTGCCCCATGGATGTTTCCTTGACACATAATCAGGGTTTTTCCACATAAATCTCATGTGTTAATCTATGTGATTGTTTTGTCTATATTTCCATATTTCTTGCATTTATTATTGTTTCAGGGCCTTGAATACCAACAAGTGGTAACCGAGCTAAGGTTAGTGTTTGGACTGTGGAACGAAGAGGAGGAATGGTAGAGATGAAACCCTAGCTTCTATTCAGGGAAAAATCAAGAAAAATAAATCAAGTAGATCAGTAGAAGAATTGGTAGCCTTGCAAATAAAAGAAGTTGTATTATGTTGTTCTAGGGTTCTCTTCACACACACATAGGAGAGACAAATCAAGTCGGGGTTCGTCATGAAGGTGATAGCTTACGCAACCTATCCAAGAAGTGAGAGAGTCGACCAATTTCAAAGGGTTTTGTTGGCACCATGTAATAGTTTGGAGAGAAAGTGATAGACGTTGGGTAGAAGGTCAGTCTAAGAGGAGGAAAACCCCTTTTGAGCCGCGAGTTGAACCCGCATGTAGAAAAGGAAGACAAATATGCACTTGTTGAGGTGAAGGTAGCAAGGGAAAACTCTGGAAGTCGAGGGATTTTTTGTTGAAGGTAGATGATTTCATGTTGGAGATTGAGTCGACTGATGAAGGATTGAGATCAGGAATCCACAACAGAAGGAGGGTTTTACAGACAAAAGAAAGTGTGCAAAGGTCACTGCCATCATCCATCGTCGAAGTCGAGCAGAGTAAACTAGGTTTAGTGCTGCCCCTTTTTTTTCCTTGGAAGAGATTCAAATTTGGTAAAGGCATCAACTCTTCATGAAATATCTCGAATCTCGTTTACCAAAATTATTTTTGGGATTCATAAAAATAAAATTTTATGTTTTGAAAGGAAGTTTGAAAAGTCCACCTAGTTTTTTTTTAATTAAAAGTATTTCTTTAGTTTTGTGGAGAATTTTTTTTTAGGAGGAATATATATATATATATATATATATATAACAAAAATCAAAATTGACATTTGAAGAGGGATCATGTGTGAAGAATTAATGGCAAAGGTGACAAGTGCTAAATTCTAAATTGAAAAATTTGGTGGAAACTTAAAATGAGAGATTTGTTAGTACACCAAGGGTTGCATAAGGATTTAGACAACAACATGAAAAAACCTACATCTATGACCAATGAAGAGTGGGAAGACCTGGATGCCAGAGCCCTCAAGACGATTCGACTATCTCTTTCCAATGATTTCATGTTTAACATTATTGGAGAAGAAATGATAACATGATTATGGAGCAAGATGGAAAGTATTTATATGAAAAAGTCCTTAACGAATTAGATTTATTTAAAGATGGAAACTATACAATTTAAAAATGAGAGAAGGTACAAAAATCACAAATCATTTGAATACGTTTAATACTCTTATATGCCAGTTGAATAGTATGAATGGTAAACCTGGTGACAAAGATAAGGTCGTTACATTGTTATGTTTATTGCCTGAATTGTGGGATCATCTAGTTACTTCCATTAGCTTTAGTACCACCGAGACTGTTGAATTTAAAACTGTTTTTGGAGCTCTGTTGTCTAAGGAGGTGCAGATAAAATAAATTCTTGAAACCTCCACACCATAATCATTAGTGGCTAGAGGCGGGTGTGAAAAAAGGATACATGACTCGATTAGAACATCCATGGCTAAGTCGACAAGAATAAAGGGTAAGAGAAGATGCTGACACTGTAATAAAGTTGTTCATCTTAAAAAATATTGTTGGAAGTTGCAAAAGTCCAAGGAGTCCAAGGAAGACTCTAAAATGGAGGAAAATCCAGTTGAATCAGGTCTAGGTATGATTGATGAAGTCTTGTCTATTAGTAATTTCTATGAATATTATGATGAACGAATTTTAGACTTTGATGCTTCACACCATATTTTCACAAATACAAGTTGGTTTACTTCCTATCAAGTAGTTGATAGTCGAGTTTTTCTTATGGGTAATGATAATTATTGTAAGATTATCGGGGTTGGAAGTGTCAAAATCAAAATGTTTGATGGGATTATAAGGACATTAATTGATGTTATACATGTTCATGAACTAAAGAAAATTTTAATTTCTCTAAGAGTGTTGGATTCTAGTGGTCATGAGTTTATAGGTCAAGGTGGAGAACTGCAAGTGTTCAATGCCATTTTGATGGTTATGAAGGAAAAGAAGATTGGAAATTTGTATAAGTTGGAAGGAAAAACTAAAACAAGTGAAGTTGTGGTGGTATATAAGAAATAAAGTGCACCTACTTTTTTACTGTATCAGCAACATGGTCATATGAACAAGAAAGGGTTGGGGTTGCAGGTACCGGTAAGTCGTAAGTTATTTTCAAACTTTCAACCTTTGAATTTATGGAAGATTTATATCTCTATTGATTACATTTTTGGGGTTAAGGGATGTAGACTATGGGATCCTATTGCCCACAAAATCATCATTAGCAGAGATATATACATGGAAGAATCAATAGTTGTTCAAAATCACAAAGGGAGATTTGTTTGCAAACTCAAGGAATCATTGTATGGCCTAAAGTTACCCATGCAATTGTACAAGATGTTAGATTTTGAAATGGTGAGCCAAAATTTCCTAAGAAGTGAATATAGCCATTGTTTTTATTTTGAGAGGTTTGAAAATGGTACATTCATGTTTTTAGTATTATATGTTGATGATATGCTAAGCATGTTTAAGATTAATAGGTTAGAGACTTAGTTGACTAGGATGTTTCAGATGAAGGATCTAGGAGCAACAAAACAAATCTTAGGTGTAGGAGTACACATAGACTGGAGAAATGGTAAGTTGTAGTATCACAAAAAAAGTCTATGGAGAAGATATTGATGTGGTTCGGTATGAACTTTGTGAAACTAGTAAACATAATGCATCATTTTGTAAGACAAGTCACTGATGGAGGTGTAGTGGTCCATACTGAAGCAAGTTGTGCAGACATATTCACGAAACTAGCACTGCTCGAGAAGTTGCAGTGGAGTGTACCTTCTCTTGGCTTGCAAAAGAGGTGATGAATGAGCTTGGGAAAGGTCTCAAGTAAATTGTTTTCAATGTGGATATTATTGGAATTATGACAACAATTAGTTACATGGTAATAATACAAATTTACTTATGGTAAATATTTGGTAGATTGTATAACGTTTGTGAACCAATGTAACCAAAGCAAGTTCTTGAACTCATATAAATGAACTAACCTATGTTGTGTATATCCATAAAGCCCTGAGAAGCATTTTGTATTCTTGTAAGCCTGATTATAAGCTCATATTGAATAATAAGACATACCCATACTTTCCCGTGGATGTTTCCTTGACACAGAGTGAGGATTTTAGCACATAAATCTCTAGTGTTAATCTATGTGATTGTTTTGTCTATATTGCATGCGCAAATCTCTATTTTTCTTTTCGAGTGATCGCTAAAGCGGGTAAACATAGCTTGGATATTCAAATCTATGCGGCATTTACATGTGTTATGGCTTGAAGATTTCATTTCTCTACAATTTGCATGAGTAGAGCTCTCATAATCCATACAAACCATTGAATTTTGGTTTCTTTTTTAACCTACTCAGGTGAAATGTGTGGTAAATTTGTTTGGCAATATGTATGCCAAAAATATGGCTTTTTTATATTCTCTGCTTCGATATTTACTCTTTCAAAGATTCATGCAAATATGTGAGAGATTACATACATTTTGAAACACGGAGCTAAGAAAATGAAATCTATTACTTATATATAAAATAAAATAAAGTATATATATATATATGATAAAATAAAGGAATGGAATCTACCTCTTTTAACGTGGGGACACCAAAGATGCTAGTCTGTTAGAGTGTTTCTGTAGATTCGAACATAGTAAATCAATAGTGTACATAGGAATAATAAAAGAAAATAATAAAGGATGGATACACTAGTAAATTCTCTATCCTTCAAGCATAAAGGGTTGCATGCTATCCATGTCCATGGATCAATGTGATCCCATCCATCGACCGTTGATGTCCCAAGGAGCCACTGTGATCATTCAATATTGTTGGTTGATGGCACTGGAATCTATGGCACTATTTCATGACCTGATCTACATTATATGGCATTGTTTCACGACCTTATTTACATTGTACTAATAGCCCGGATGGATTTTCTTCGAGTATACTCTTGATTAATTAATTCCTAGTTATCTTATGTGTTTAATATGTGATATTCTTCATCATATTATTAAGATGGTGGTTTGCTAATTGTAATGTAGATATTATCTTTAAGTGAGTAATTTTATTTGTTATTTAGAAGGTTGTTGTAGATTTAGGAGGTTGTGAGAGATCTTTTCCAACTTAGTCTCCTAGTTTGGTGTGTAGTTGAGATATTCTCTCAACCTCACATTCTATATTGGGAATAAGCTAGATCTAACTTGTGAACTATATATAATGGAATCACAATTTATTGTAAATAATTTATTTATTCAATAGAGTTTTGTTTTGTGTGTGTAACAATGTCTCATCTCTCATATTTTATCTTGGAATCAAAGCAAGTCTAGGCTTGACTCCCTCATGGGAGGGCCTAGGAAAATGAGAGAGTGATTTCTAATCTTGTGTAAATATGTAGGATTAATGTTAGTGTCTAGGTGAGAGGAGATTATTTGTTTTATGAGTGATTGATGGAGTGTGTGTTTAGTGTGAAGGATTTTATATTGGCGACTACAAAATATGCCCACATATTTTCTTTCCATCAGAGGTCATGGTGTAAGACTAACTCAAATACATTTTGTGTCTAGAGTATATTTTCCTAGAGAACTAAGGAACACCATGGTTGGGTACCTAGGTGTCTCTATAAAGGGAAGTATGTCCATAGGATGGCCAATTGTTCAGCTTTTGCAATCAAATTTGAATTTATTTATTGGTCTGAAGCAATTGTATCTCCAAAGCTAGAAGGGATCAAGTGCAGGTAAAAGTTCACTATGGGTGGTTGTCCAGTTAGTTTGGGAGTTATGTATCTAGGGAAAGATCCCTCATTAGTTTTTTAGGACAATTGAGTGGTCTACTAATGAGGTTACATGACACGTGCGTGAGTTGTTGTCCAGTAATTGACTTCGGGAGATCTGTGATTTAGGAGTTCAGGGAGGGAACTCGGGCATTCAACTCAGGAGCTTCAACTCACTAGCTACACCTTTACGAGGGTTACCATACAACTTTCTTGATGGAGTTAGTAGCTTAGAAGATTACGAAATGGTTAAGGGATGTTGATGAAGACCATACTTGATAGAGATCAAGACAAGTATTCGTCAAGGGACGGTGCTCTAGTAATTAACTCTTACTTTTGTTATAAGCTTAATATGTGATATTCTTCATCATATTATTAAGATTGTGGTTTGCTAATTGAAATGTAGAAATTATCTCTACTTGAGTGACTTACTTTGTTATTTAGGAAGTTGTTGTAGATTTAGTTGGTTGTGAAAGATCTTCTCCTACTTAGTCTCCTAGTTTGGTGTGTAGATGAGATATTCTCTCAACCTCTCATTCTATATTCTATATTGGGAATAAATTAGATCTGATAACAACTTGTAATGGAGTCACAATGCATTGTAAATAATTTAATTATTCAATAAAGTTTTGTTTTTGTGTAACAATATATCATCTCTCATATTTTATCTTCTCCAAGGCTCATGTAAAGAAATAAAAAAAAAAATTAACTATTTTTTTAAATAATTGAGATGATAAATATAACTTTATCTTCCCTCAAATATAGGAAAATTCTAAAACTTAAATTTGGAATACGTTCAAATTTAGAAATTATTTTCATTGGATAACAGTATAACCATTGATATACTTTCTATTAATAATTATTTTATTTAGTATAAATGTTCAAATTTTAATAATATAAACATGGATTAACTAAATCATAAATATGTTGCAAATGCAGGCAAATAATTATTATCATAAAATACGTTTTTATGTGTAAATATTTTGTGTAAAAGATAAATACAGCTTAAAAAATACATCATACAATTCATGTGATATAATACGTTACGGGCTTAGTAATTTTTTTCTATCCGTTGAGTTTGTAATTTCAACCATCCTTATTTCCAAATTGCCCGACAAGTGATGAGGATAAAAATACAACAGTAAATATAATCATATTTTACGAAGACACGAGCTGCTCAACTCTAGCTGGGCAGGACTGTGGGTGACGCCCAGATCAATCCACTCTCAAATAGACAACACGTAAACAAAAATATTGGAAATGCAAGTTCTGCAATGTACTGCTTTGCAATTTTCTTTCAAAAGTATCGCTGCATATACCAGTGAAGGAATTTCCAAGAGTTAAATATATACTGATTAACAAACTCCACCACGATAATTTGGAAGTTTTTTGGGAGCTTCAACATCAAATAAATGAGAGCTTGGAAACTAAGAGCTTTAAATTAAAATTATATTAAATTAAAATGTAAATAAATTTATTTCATTATTACAAATACATAATTTCTTACAAATATTTTCATTATATTTATTCAAAATATCACTATAAAACTATAAAACTAAGACTAAACTATAAGTAAATATTATTTCAAAAATTAGTTAACTAAAAAAATTTAATAATACTCACTTTATAGTTGTGAATATGAAAAACTTTTAATGCATTTGTGTTTTCCTTCAAGCTCAAACTAAACATGAAAGTCTACTAAAGCAATACCCTATCCACCACAAGTATTTGATCCACTCTGTAGTTGATATCAACCAACCATATCATTGACTTTTATTGTATTTTCATATTAAAAGAGTAGTACTACTTTGTTTTTTCCAATAAAAAAAGAATAATGCTTCAAATTTATATAGATGTTTAAAGTTTATATATGTAAAATTTAATTTTAAAAAGATGTTAAAATTGTATAGATGTATTTTCAATTTTGTTTCTCATTTTCTAATGGAATATTTATGGATATTAAAGTTTCAGTATTGTGTTAAATATATTCATATAGGGCACCATACAAATCCAAATACGAGATCACAGCTTATCTGAAGAGCTCAAATCACATGAAGCGACAATAAGTCAAAAGCTAGAGGAGAGAAAGGCCCAAGAAGAGATCTCGTGGAGACAAAAGTCACGCATCCAACGGCTCAAGGAGGGTGACAGAAACAGTAAATTCTTTCATAGATCTACCATTCAAAGGAAACACGCCAATCGCATCACTCAGCTACTCTCATAAAACAGGCAAACCCTGCACACCCATGAGAAGCTAGAAGAAGAGCTGGTCACCTATTATCAAAATCTCTTGACAGAGCTCCGGAAGGACAGAACACAAGCAATCACCCAGAGCATGCAACACATACCCTCCCTAATCACGGAGAAACAAAACGCGGCCCTGGCACGACCCATCATGCTCGAAGAAGTGAATCAGGCTCTTCAGGACACCCCCAAGGGCAAAGCCTCGAGGCCGGATGGCTTTACTTAGGATTTCTTCCATCGTTGTTGGCCAATGCTCATAGAGGAGGTGTGCGAGATCATTGAGGACTCCATAATTTTAGTTCAAGTCCTCCCGGCTCTCAACACCACTTTCCTCACCCTCATTCCCAAAGAAGAGTGGGTGAGCCGCCCCAAGCAGTTCCGACCAATCGCCCTCTGCAACGTTATTTACAAGCTCCAAACCAAGGTGATAGCAAGGTGACTCAAGCCTATCCTCCCTTTCACTATCTCGCTAGAACAATCAGGGTATGTGGAGGGAAGACAAATCTTGGACAGCATCATCCTTGCTCACGAAGTTATCCACTCTCTACAGAAGACCCGTACTCTAAGTATGCTCCTAAAACTGGACCTCTCTAAAGATTTTGACAAGGTAAGTTGGGACTATATGCGCTCAATGCTTCTCGCCTTTGGTTTCAACCCCTCCTGGGTAGACTGGATACTGAACCTCACCTCCTCGACTTTCTTCTCAATACTCGTCAATGGAGTTCCTTCTCGCCCTTTCTTCTCAATCCTCGTCAATGGAGGGGATCATCTTTCCCCGTTCCTCTTCATTATCTTGGCGTAAGGTCTCATTCACTCTATTCAGGCTGCAGCAACAAACAATACGCTAAAAGGGCTGCCATTGCATGGCATCAACCCTTCGATCTCTCACAGTCAATTTGTGGATGATACTCTGATGATGGGATCCACCACTGTCCACGAGGCCCACACAATCCTTTCCATCATTCAAACCTTCTATGAGGCTTCCAGAATGGACATCAACAAGGACAAATCCCAGATCTTATTTTTCAACACCTCTTTTTCGATTCATCTCCACATCTCAGAAATCCTGGGTTTCACTCGAAGCTCCCTTCCGTCCAAGTACCTCGGTATCACCCTCCTGGACAGAGCCCTCAAAAACAGCTCTTGGGAGAGCCTCCTATCCTCCTTTTCGAAAAGACTTTCCTTTTGGACTTATCGAGTTCTCAATCTTCCCAGTCGCCTCATCCTTCTCAAGTCATCTTTGCAAGCTCTGCCATTCTATATCTTCTCATCCCTTGCGGCCGCTAACTACATCCTCAGCACTATCAAAACCCTGCAAGGGAACTTTCTGTGGCAGGGGCTCAAAGAAGGGAAAACATTTGCGTTGATCAGCTGGGAAAAGATTTCCAGACCCAAGATTCAAGGGGGTTTGGGAATCAGAGACCCCTCAATTTTGAATAAAGTACTTAGTGCCAAGATCTGGTGGACATGGCTAAAGACACCCCAGGACCTTTGGGACAATATTTGGCGAAGAAAGTATACTCCAAACATAATGGAAAGAAGCCTCATTCGATGGAACGAAGACACCCCAAGCTCCCTGATATGGACAACTGTCAAGAAAAATCGGCACTTGGTAGTCAATCACGCCTTCTGGGAAATCCGAAATGGTCAGACTACCCTCTTCTAGAACGATTCATGGAAAAAATTACCTATTTTGGCACAAGAAGCATGGGCCAACACCTTCTGCACCTCAGCCACTCAAGAAGCACTGACAAAAGTGGAAGACTACTGGAGGGACAATCCCATGAATGCCACTTGGAGATGTTGGAAGTCTAATGGAGAGGACCTACATGTTGAAGCATAGGTGGACCTATACCCCTAGCACAATATGACCAATGCAAAAAATTCCTATCATGCAAGGTGAGGACATCTTTCACTGGCGACACTCACCAATGGGCACATTCAACATCTAAGAGGCTTACACCATCAAGGCCAATCTCAATATCCCCCCCCTCGAGGAAAGTCTGGAACAAAGTCTGGTCTTTGAAACACTGGCCAAAAATCAACATCTTCCTTTGGTTGGTGGCACACGAAATCATTCTCACCTGGGACAATCTAACTAAAAGGGGGTTTACAGGGCCGTCCATTTTCCCTCTATGCTTGCCAGAGGAAAAAATAAGGAATCATCTCCTAAACACTTTCCCCTTCAGCACCCAAGTTTGGGATCATTGCGCGACCATCATGCGCACTTCATATCCTAAGAGGGACAACATAAGAACTACCATCGAAGAATGGAGAGAAGTGGCTTTTCAGTCGCCTATCTTAAACCGCATCTCGCAGCTGCTCCCCGTCTTTATCCTTTAGCAAATATGGAAGGAAAGGAATCGAATGATCTTCAGGAATACCCAGAGAAGTTGGAAACATGGCTATTCCCAGGTCTGTCACAACATAACGGAAACAGTCAGCTTGCAGCAGTGGTCTAAGGCGGACCTAACTTGTCCCACCCAAGAACAACGCATCCTGAATAATTGGAAATTCATCACAAGACAAATTCTACTCTCTCCTCACTGTAATCCCTCTCAAGGGGATAACCCCTCTTAGTGGTCCCCCCCTCCAGTGGAATTTATCAAGGTAAAATTTGATGGAGCTTCCAAAGGGAACCCAGGCCCAGCAGGATTTGGTGTGGTATTTCGAAACCATCAGGGGAATATTCTTCTCATTACCGCAGGAAGCTTAGGCCATACTACAAACAATGCAGTGGAATTATGGGGGCTCACAAGAGGGTTACAATTAGCCACATAGCACAACTTCAATAAACTCATAGTGGAAGGAGATTATCAAGTAATTCTCAACCTCTTTCAGAAAATTCTGAGCGGTGTAGATCCAGAGTAAATTTCGCCTTGTTGGCGACTATCTCACAGACTGAGGATAATTGCAACACTACTCCGACCCAATCAGGCTTTCATCCCCTCCCATGTGAGGAGGAAGTCAAATCAGATTGCGGATGAACTGGACAACATTGGAATGGAAAGGGAGGGACCGGATCTTCAATGTCAGGCCCCCATCCACCATATGCACCCTATCTTTCAGAGATTCCAGAGAAAATATCTAGCCATCAAAAACTCCCTGGATGGGTGATAGTGGGAGCCACTTGTCAAGAGGAGCAGCCAGGAGAGAGACACCATGGCGAAAACCACGTGACAGACACGTGCCTCCCCCTCCCACCACCTTAATTCTCTTAAAACCACATTGCATGAGACAGGGTATCATTAATCTCAGTGCGCCCTGCTCTGGCTATATGTCCCTTTGATGGACCAACGCCATGGCTCTAAATTTACTCTGCCTGTGTGTTGGTTTAATGGATGGCACCAGTGAGTCAGATACTATGAATTGCACCAGGTGCATTTTAGGCCTCATTCTCCTGCGGTCGAATCCTCCAGAGCTCGACCTTCCGCTCAGATGCTCCTATGCCTTTTATCGTTCTCTCCTGTGTGTTTCTTCCCTCACTGTGTCTCAGAGATGCCGAGACAGAGGGGGAAGTCAAAATGAGGCTCGACATGGCAGCCCAGCCTACCGCGTCTGGCCCTCCACTCCCTGCCCACACCTTCCCATAGCTCCTCCTCCTCCTCACCTTCCTTGTCCTCCTCCCTAGCGTAATCAAGCCACAATCCCAACAGCCTCTCGCCCCTCTCGTCGCCTTTTTCTTGCAAGTTGGAGTGATTTGATCTCTCGGGGACTTCCCTAGGATTTAACCCATGCCCCCTTGGATATTTTCCCTCCGCTTCGAAGTCAATCCCAGTGGCTCCACCAAATTCGTCAGCCCGCTCGCCTTCCCGCTCGCCCCTTTCCCTGCTACACTACGCTCATTCCCAGGGTGATGTCCATGAAGCTATCCAAGGTTCACAACAATGGCCTCACTCACGTGCCGACTCTTACGTCGACTCTGCATTTGAATGGAAAGAAGGCCTTGCAATGCTGTAAGGCCTGGTTTTTGAGTTACGACGGGACTTGGATGATCTACGATTTCGCCTGGATATTCTAGATGGGAAAGCAACGCAATTCCTGCAATTGCTTTTAGCAATGCAGGAGGTCTACCACCCCTCAACTGGAGAAGCACATGCAGCAGAGGCCAAGCCACCAGTCTTGGCACCAATTCCACCACTTGGGACTTCGAAGGACGCTGCACTAGTCAAGGAGGAAGATGCATCAGTCAAGGAGGATCCAGCACCTCTCAGGGACTCGACGCTCGACGCCACCTCCATGTATGTGTGGCCGCACTACATCCCTACCACTTGACTCGCACAAGTGTCTCTCTTATTTTGCTAAGTTGGAGGATCGTATAACTGATGTTTTGCCTCATAGATGCTATAGTGATAATCTGTGTCAATTACTATCAAGTCGGTCACCCTCATGGGGTTGCAATTTTCGGTTATATCTCAGTAGATAGGTCAAGTTGTATTTTTGTTGATAAGATTTGTTATGAATGACAGTTTAAGACTTGAACTTTGAAATTGTTCGACTGGCTGAGCTAGTTTCCCCTCGGGGCAGCTTAGTGTTTACAGCCTGGAACAAAGTGATGATACTATAATCTGTGATGACCTTCAATTTTATTGAAATAAGATTTTAAATGTATCAATATCTCTATACATTATAATCTAAAGTATCATTATAATCTAAAATATTTTTTATATTTTTTTAATATATAATAGTTCGTCCCGACTTCAAGTTTCCTGTAAATTTGAGTGAAGCTTCTACTCGTTGCGACTTCAAGTTTCCTGTAAATTTGAGTGAAGCTTCTACTCATTCCGGACACTCGTATCCAAGTTACCAACATTTCCGCATTTTAAAAATGCAACATAGGTTATTTCATTAATAAATCAAATTAATTTTATAAACACTTGTAGTTTAGTTCTATGAAAGAAGATATTAATAAATAGAATTTTGCACATATATTATAACGAGACAAGGATTTTATGATGGAGAGATTTGTCTTAATAATTTGAAAAGGCTTTTTATATTTTTATAGGGAAGAGATTGGTCACTTTAATTAATGTTTTTTTACATGGAAAGTGATTTATTTAGCAATTTACTATATTTTTATAGTTTTATTTGACTTAGAAAAAGGTAAATACTCTTTAAAGTTAAAGTTGTTAATTTTTATTTAATTATATATTGAGAATTTATCACTATAAAAGTTTATTTTATTTAAATAATCAAGCCATGTAATGGGGCACTAGTTTAAAGTATTCCTTCCATCTCTTTTATAAATAGATTGGTTATGCATTAACATTATATCCTAGTTTAAATGATGCATCCTGAGGTGATGTGGTAAGATTGAGTAGTTTCTTTATTGCATTGTTGTGTTTGTTAAAGTATATCACAACATTAAGTAATTAAACAATATAAGGAGGATTTAATCAAATTAGGGTAGTAGTTTTCTAAGACCAAATTATTCATTATCTAATATGAAAATAAAAAACAAGCAACCCAGAGTGCATGTGTTTTTGTTTGGCTGTGTCACTCTTCTTCCGATGATTGGATATTGCATTTATGGGTTAATTGATCACAAGAACTAGTATTAGAGCATTAAGCTCCTAGTGACAATTTTATTTATTTATTGGAAAACTATAGATCGTCGTATTCAAATTTTATTTATTTATTGGAAAACTATAGATCGTCGTACTCAAATCTGCATTCTACGTCTTGTATGGGCCCTCCTCCTTAGTATATTGGATTGTTGTGGCCTCATATTCATCCTTAGAAACACATCTACACATTCTTTTGTGGCCTTATTTATCGTTAGAAACATATATGGACATTCTTTTGTGGCCTCCTCCTCGACATATTGGATCGATTTTTGCATCCATGGAACTCAGTAAGAAGAAATATTCATAAGACCCCACCATCAAGTTCGCTCAACAACAACGGTTGCAATTGAATAATGACACATTGGAGATAGTGTTGCAAACCCTCTTGAAGATGATGGGTCTATCATCAACATATACACCAATGTTTTTCCTTCATCCAAGGGTGGCATTGCCAAAATTTGGATGACACATGGATGGAAAACTTGTGGAATCTTGGATACATAGCATGCCCATATATGGAAAACTTGTAGACATAAATGTCAAAGGAAAATAAATTGGAGTGTGTACCCATACATATGGATGGTATAACATTGGAATGTTGGCTATACACCTTGGATAATTCAATGATAACATGGGGACGATTCTCCTCCTTGTTAGTTTTAAAACCTTGTTGTGATTTGGACAACATTTTGTGATTCTTTAAAAGGTTGATTCTATCCACCTAGGTATCACCAATCCCCCTGTATTGTTAGCTTCACTTTTATTAGGTTTCGGGTTAGTGAGTATAGCTCTACATTTAATAGTTGATTGAACTTCAAATACAAATTTCTATCACTATTCTTAAACCAATGCTTATTATCAAGTTTAATAGTGTTTTACTCCATTTTCTTTAAACTTAAGTAGACATGTTTGATAGAGACACTTTGAATGAATCAATTTCCTATGTTCCTAATACTCTAAGGTCTCCCCCTCCTAGTCTAGGATCCGCTCCTCCTTGAACCATTCCTTTTCACACCCCCTAGCCTAGCCACCACCAATACTGCACATGTCATAAATATGAAATCCATGACTACAAAAATTATAGGGTTTACATCATCAAATGTCCTTGAATACCATCTTCTTATAATAACTCGATGTTTTCCCACATATGTTGAACCACCTTTTCCAATTGTGAAGATTTATTCACTCATAACTACTAAATTAAAGATTACCTCTTCTACTTAATCTTAGATAATGGTATTAAGAAGATTTTGATCTTTTCCTCTATGGTCTACAAGTTCAAGCTCATTACTCTACTGCATCACATGCCTTGTGTTAATTTAGGGTGGCTGAACAATGATATCTATCACACTTTGGTCAATCGGTGTTGCACTATTAACATTTCCACACCAATTCTAAGTTTTCCTCATCAATATGATCACAGTGAAAACTATGATGGAAGGATAAATCAATACCTTCTAAAGTGATATGGGAAGATGTTTAATTTTATATCTTCCTTGGACACTGTCCTACAAATTGCCTCTAATCATGTAGTGATCAAGTAGGGTTTTCACTAGAAATGTCTCTATTTCTATATGGTTCTCCCACTCAAACTATACCCCAAACCATATCATATTCCTTATCTACTCTAGTAGCTCATGGATGATTGCATCTATGTGTTTACAAATCCATAAGGACTACCACCACAAAAATATATTCATTGATCAATTATCCTTTTTCCTTATGAACCCACATATAGGCTATTTCCTAAAGAGAATGATGAACCTAAAAGATAGTTGTAATAGCTTCCAAACATCATCTGAATATATCTTAGTTCATTTGTATGTGTTTCTCATACATTTATAATCCCAAAAAACAGAATAAAATGAATGGAGACTCATGATAGATTATAGGGAACTTAACAAGATTAGCAGAAAAAATCATTATAGATATCATGGACTTAGCAGTCTAGTCAAAGAATTTGCAACCTCCTGCCCCTTTCCTTGCCCTTCGCAAGCCGACTAGAGTGGTTCACCATCTCGGGAAATTCCTTGGGTTTCAACCCAGGACCCTTATCCGATTTGGCTTCCACCTCGCTGCCACTTCCTGCAGTCCCACCCAACTCGTCGGCAAGCGCACCAGTCCAACTAGGGACCACAGCCAACCAACCTTACCATGGACTACATCCAGATAGCCTTGGACCTCAACCAAAGCCTCAGTCCTTCACAGACTCTGTATCAGGCTCACAATTGTAAGACAACCTTGCAATTATGCAAGGTCTGGTCTTTGAATTACGGCAAGGCCTGGACGACCTGCAGTTCCAGATGGAGATCCTGGACGAAAAGACATCAATGCTCTTGCAATTGCTCTCAACTCTGCAGGGGGCATGCCACTCAACAGAAGGAGACGACGATGCCACTGGGGTTGGAGACAAAGACAACACAGGGGCTGGAGGCGAAGACGACATAGGCGTGGGACGCGACGACGACACAGGTGTTTCCATACACAAGCCCGTGGAGGAGGGAGGGACACTGGTCGAGGAGGAAGCAACACCAGTCGTAGACCCAACGACCAATGCCACCTCCCTGGATGCGTGGCCACGCTACAAGCCCACCACATGACCTGCACAAGTGTCTTCATGCTTGCTTAGCAGGGTGCCTGAATTTCCTTTTGCCTCATAGGGTCTTTGGTCATATTCTGTATGTAGTTTTTATGTCAGGGTATGTTGACAAGGCCAATTCGGACTCCCACAGGGGTCCGGAATTTTTATGTTTAAGTCTTTGTAAATTTTAAGTCTGACACCTTAAGACAATGGGCTTTATTTTGACCGGCTCGCTGAACTGGTTTCTCTCCGAGGTAGTTTAGTTTTTACAATCCAGGATACTGTAATTTCTGCTTTTTGAAGGCTTTTTATACAAATCTTACTTACAAAAAAAAAAGTTAGATCTATAACAACTTGTAATGGAGTCACCATGCATTGTAAATAATTTAATTATTCAATAGAATTTTATTTTTTTTAACAATATATCATCTCTCATATTTTATCTTCTCCAAGGCTCATGTAAAGAAATACAATTTTTTTTTAGCTATTTTTTTTAAATAATTGATGATGATAAATTATTTTCATTGGATAACAGTATAACCATTGATATACTTTCTATTAATAATTATTTTATTTAGTATAAATGTTCAAATTTTAATAATATAAACATGGATTAACTAAATAATAAATATGTTGCAAATGCAGACAAATAATTATTATTAAAATATGTTTTTATGTGTAAAAGATAAATACAGCACAAAAAATACATCATACAATTCATGTGATATAATACGTTACGGGCTTAGTAATTTTTTTCTATCCGTTGAGTTTGTAATTTCAACCATCCTTATTTCCAAATTGCCCGACAAGTGATGAGGATAAAAATACAACAATAAATATAATCATATTCTACGAAGACACGAGCTGCTCAACTCTAGCTGGGCAGGATTGTGGGTGACGCCCAGATCAATCCACTCTCAAATAGAGAACACGTAAACAAAAATATTGGAAATGCAAGTTCTGCAATGTACTGCTTTGCAATTTTCAAAAGTATCGCTGCAGCTAACAGCGAGAGGAATTTCCACGAGCTAGATATATAGTGATTCACAAACTCCACCACGACAACTTTCCATTTTCTACTATAATATCTATTTAAATCCTTTTAAATTTTCTCTAATTATCCATCATTTGCGAGACTAGCGCACTTACCCAAGCTGTTCCATAGACTCGCAACCTCTCCGTCACTTTGGAGATGGTTACAAATAATTCCGCTCTCTCTCAACAATTTTACATCTTCTATTCCGTCGATCATACCGTTCATGAAATCTGTATATCCAGCAGGCCTGGCTTGGTAGAAGCTTCTAATGTATTCAGATTTTTCAGGATTAATAGACAGAATCTGATAAAATAAATATAGGTGAAATATTCATTTTCTATTGTTTAAATTGCATTTTTGAATTTTAAATTGCATTTTTGAATGTATAAATAGATTCGGCACCATGAAAATATTTAGGGGCACTGAAATTATACAAATTTAATTATTAAATATGGAGTTACAACAATTTTTAGTCATATTTCAGTAAAAATTGATTGTAAAATATATCCATAAAAACTCAAATATTTAAACTAAGCAATTTATTTTACTCATATATGTATGTATCTTTCATTAATATTTTTTTTTTTGCTAGGTGATCTAAGTAGTCAAAATCACCCTTGAAAACTTTAAAAGTTGAAGGACATGCGAATTGAACCTTACCTCAAGGATGAAAAAATCCTCCCTTTCCACTATTGGATCCAACCCCTTTACACATAATTTTACTAATTTTAATTTTAATTGTATTTGGTAAAAAATTGAAAAATTAAAACCTTCTTTTTTTATATTCACAAATCCCTTTTTACATTTAAACATTATTAAAAACCTAAATATTAAATTATTTTATTTTATTTTATAATATATATAGTAGTTTGTTAATTTTTATATTTATCATTCAATTAAATAATTTATTCATTAAATTAATTTCATTCAACTATAAAATTTATTTATTTATTCATTAAATTAAATTAATGTAATAAAACTAGATCTAAATTACAAAAATTCATCAATAAATCAAATAATATTTAGGAATTTAGGAATTATTGGGAACTCTTTTGGGAGTTTGAGAGCTTTTTGGGAGCTTCAACATCAAAGAAATGGAAACTTGGAAACTAAGAGCTTTAAATTAAAATTATATTAAATTAAAATGTAAATAATTTTATTCCATTATTACAAATACATAATTTCTTACAAACATTTTCATTATATTTATTCAAAATATTACCATAAAACTAAAACTAAACTACAGATAAATATTATTTCAAAAATTAGTTAAGTAAAAAAATTAATAATACTCACTTTATAGTTGTGGATATGAAAAACTTTTAATGCATGTATGTTTTCCTTCAAGCTCAAACTAAAAATGAAAGTCTACTAAATTAATACCCTATCAACCAACCATATCATTGACTTTTATTGTATTTTCATATTAGAAGAGTAGTACTACTTTGTTTTTTCCAATAAAAAAAGAATAATGCTTCAAATTTACAAAGATGTTTAAAGCATATATGTGTAAAGTTTAATTTTAAAAAGATGTTAAAATTGTATACATGTATTTTCAATTTTGTTTCTCATTTTCTAATGAAATATTTATGGATATTAAAGTTTCAGTGTTGTGTTAAATATATTCATATATTTATTAGCACAAATTAAATTAGAATTTCAATATTGTAGTTGTTGTAATAGGAAAAACATTGTCCTCTATTGATCTTCAATTTTATTGAAATATGATTTAAAATGTATCAATATCTCTATACATTGTAATCTAAAATATTTTTTTAATATGTATTATTGTCACTCCCAACTTTACTTTTCCAACCTTTTAGTATTTTTGAAACTAGTGTAACATAGATTATTTCATTAATAAATCAAATTAATTTTATAAACAAGTGTAACTTAGTTTAGTTGTATGAAAGAAGATATTAATAATATTAATAAAGACAATTTTGTACATAAATGATAACGAGACAAAGATTTTTTGATGGAGAGATTTGTCTTAATAATTTGAAAAGGCTTTTATATTTTTATAGGGAAGAGATTGGTCACTTGAATTAATGTTTTTTTACATGGAAAGCGATCTATTTAGCAATTTATTATATTTTTATAGATTTATTTGACTTAGAAAAAGGTAAATAATTTTTAAAGTTGTTAATTTTTATTTAATTATATATCGAGAATTTATCACTATAAAAATTCATTTTATTTAAATAATCAAGCCATGTGATGGGGTACTAGTTTAAAGATAACTAGTACCCATGTATACACTTTAAACTAGTACCCCATCACTTTAAAGTACCCATGTATAGTTAGCTTAATGGGTACTTTGATTCTAGTACCCATGTATAGTTAGCTTTTACTTTCACTAGGTTTTAGGTTAGTGAGTATAGCTTTAGCTTTTACTTTCACTAGGTTTCAGGTTAGTGAGTATAGCTTTACATTTAATAGTTGATTGAACTTCAAGTACAAATTTTTATCACTAATCCTAAACCAATGCTTATTATTAAGTTTAATAGTGTCTTATTCTATTTTATTTAAACTTAAGTAGAGATGTTTGATAGAGACACTCTGAATGAGTCATTTTTCTATGTTTCTAATACTTTAAGGTCTCCCCCTCCTAGTCTAGGATCCGCTTCTCCCTCAACCATTCCTTTTCACACCCCCTAGCCTTTCCACCACCAATACTGCACATGCCATAAATATAGCATCCATGACTACAAAAATTATAGGGTTTACATCATCAAATGTCCTTGAATACCATCTTCTTATAATAGCTCGATGGTTTCCCACATATGTTGAACCACCTTTTGCCAATTGTGAATATGTATTCACTTATAACTACTCAATTAAAGATTACCTCTTCTACCTAATCTTAGATAATGGTATTAAGAATATTATGATATTTTCCTCTATGGTCTACAAGTCCAAGCTCATTACTCTAATGCATCCCATTCCTTATGATAATTTAGGGTGGATGACCAATGATATCTATCACACTTTGTTCAGTCGGTGTTGCACTATTACCATTTCCTTTCCCTTTTTCTAGGACACTATTGAATGTGACATAACCCCTTTGGACAAAAATGTGCTACTTCTAAGTTTTCCTCATCAATATGATCACAATGAAAAATATGATGGAAGGCTAAATCAATACCTTCTAAAGTGATACGTGAATATGTTTAAGTCTATATCTTCCTTGGACATTGTCCTACAAATTGTCTCTAGTCATGTAGCGATCAAGTAGAGTTGTCACTAGAAATGTCTCTATTTCTATATGGTTCTCCCACTCAAACTATACCCCAAACCATATCATATTCCTTATCTACTCTCTTATCTCATGGATGATTATATTGATTTGTTTGCAAATCCATAAGGACTACCACCACAAAAATATATTCATTGATCAATTATCCTTTTTCCTTATGCACCCACATACGTGTATTTCCTAAAGAGAGTGATGAACCTAAAAGATAGTTGTAATAGCTTACAAGCATCACCTGAATATATCTTAGTTCATTTGTATGTGTTTCGCATGCATTTATAATCCCAAAAAAATGAATAAAATGAATGGAGACTCATGATAGATTATAGGGAACTTAACAAGATTAGTAGGAAAAATCATTATAGATACTAACCTATATTAAGGACCAACTAGATCATCTTGCAGGTTCCTAATACTTTACTAAGTTATACCTCATAACTAGCTACCATTAAGTTCACATGGCCACTAGTGATACATGGAAAGCTTCATTTTTAAGACAAAATTTGGTCATTTTGAGTGGATGGTCATGCCATTTGGCCTCAAAAATTCACCATCAACTTTTATGTTCCTAATCAATGATATATTTTTTTTTTTTGTAAGTAAGAGGTTTTATATATAAGAGGCCTTCAAAAAACCATACCAAGGTACAAAAACTTGATAGCAACCGTGCTGTAGTTATTGAACTTCCCCAATAGAGGGGAAACCAGTTCAACCAGCCGGGTAAGTTTAGCATTTGAAAGTCTACCAGTCTTATAGAACAAAACTAATCTGAATAAGTTGCAGCTAAAGAGGAAACTATTAAAAAGAAAAAAAAACCTGTGGGGTCAGACACTTGGCAAGTAACCTGGCCAAGTGGCAAGAACGGCCAAGTACCAAGGCTCCTCTTCAACGGGTGTCCCTTTGCTTTCCAAATGCATGTCAGCGTCCACGTTGCTCTCGTCTCTGGTGGCAGCTGGCAAGGCGTCTCCGGGCGGACTGTGCACATGCTGGCTTGTAGCTGTCACCGCTTCAATGTTCTCATGCTCAACCTGCTCCACAACGATCTCTGTTGCACGCTGCGTCTTAGCATTTATGTCATCGCTTCCTGAATGGGGTTCCTCTACTGAAGCCACGCCTAGTGGGTTGGAGGGGAAAGCAACTTGGAAGGTGGATAGAATCTGAAGGAGGGTCGAAATCCTTCCATCCATAATCTGCAATCAGAATTGGAGGTCCTCCATTCCCTGACGGAGTTTGAAGACCAGACCATAGAGAATGGTTAAACTCTCTTTTAGCTGCGAATCAGGGGTGGAGTCGGTAGACGCATGTGCGTTGTTTCGGCCAGTTCAACCAAGAGGTGGCACTCCCAAGGGAGGTTTTGAGGAACCAGTGATCGGTGCATGGGAAGGATCGATGTATCTGGAGGTTGGTGGGATGAAAAGGTGACGTAGAGAAGAGCCCGGAAATCTTTCAATAATGGCTAAGCAATCAAACCGGGAGAGAGGCGTGGTGGGGGAGGCTAGAGGTGCTAGCTCGGACTGCAGAGGTGGCGAGGAGATTGTGGAGGGAAAACCAGGTGGAGAAACAGAGGCCCGGGGTCAAGGAGGATGCCATGGAGAGCCCCTTTACGGTCGTCCTCTTTGACGAGGCATACTTTGAGAGCGGAAAAAGACTAGGTGCTCCAGGCAATTGCAGAGAGCCTGGAGACGGCCAGGGGATGTGATCACCATGAAAGTCCAGTCAAAACCTGGCCAGGGTAGTGAAGGAGAGTGGGAGTCGGTCTGCGAGAGAGAATGAGGAGCGAATGCCGACATAAAATCCATATATAAGTTCGTAATGGGGGTCGGGCACATCAAAATTAATGGAGCTGCAATCGACGTGAAGGCTAGTTAATGCAGGGTTGAGGGGGTGGTCGGTGGCACGAGCTAATCACATGGCACTCTGCCCTTCTAGCCTACCCGGGGTCCCTCTATGCGCCAAGTGGCTTGCACTAACACCCCATCCGGGGCTAATCAATGATATTTTAATCATAACCTAGGCTGCTTTTTTTTTGTATATATATATATATAGTTGGAAATGGGATGATAACATCCAACATGACCTGTAATAGCTTACAAACATCATCTGAATACATCTTAGTTCATTTGTATGTGTTTCTCATACATTTATTATCCCCATAAAAGGAATAAAATGAATGGAGACTCATGATAGATTATAGGGAACTTAACAAGATTAGTAGACAAATCATTATAGATACTAACCTAGATTAAGGACCAACTAGATCATCTTGTGGGTTCCTAATATCTTACTAAGTTATACTTCATAACTAGCTAGCAATAAGTTCACATGGCCACTAGTGATACATGGAAAACTTCATTTTTAAGACAAAATTTGGTCATTTTGAGTCAATGGTCATGCCATTTGGCCTAAAAAATTCACCATCAAATTTTATGTGCCTAATCAATGATATTTTCATCCTAACCTAGGTTTTTGTATAATCATCTACATATATTGATGATATCTTGATTTTTAGTTGGATATGGGATGATAACATCCACCATGACATGCACATTATTGTCGACCTTTTAATATAATTTTCATTTTTTAATATAATTTTGATGTAAATGATATTTTCATCCTAACCTAGGTTTTTGTATAATCATCTACATATATTGATGATATCTTGATTTTTAGTTAGATATGGGATGATAACATCCACGATGACATGCACATTATTGTCGACATTTTAATATAATATTCTTTAAAAAAATATTCCTTTTAATATAATTTTTTTCAATATTTTGGATTTCTCATTCCCCAATCTAGCATCCTTGTTGATTCAACCAATGTGAAGCCTCCTATGTATTGGCCAGTTCCCCACATTTCCGCCTAGTTAAAGAATTTTTAGGAGGAATGAATATCTGTAGAATATTCATTCCACAATTTTCCCAACAAGCATGTCCATTGCATCACCTTTCCAACTAGTTAGAATTATGTTGGATACATAATGGAAATAAGGCATTTGAGCATCTGAAGTAGGTATTTTTTTCATCATTGGTTTTACCCTTTCCCAAACTCTATAAAACCCTTAAAGATTGAGTTGTATGCCTCTTAATAGGTTATTGATATTTTTCTTAAGCAGAGTGGTCACCCCATGGCCTATCATTCCACACAACTTGTTTGATGAAAAACTCTAGTATATCACATATGCCAAAGAGTTTTAAGCATTAATACAAGATCTCAAACAATAGTGGAATTATGTAGTCAATGAGGATATTTTTTTACATACTAAACAACATATTTTAATATTTTTGAACTCTCAAACTAAGTTACAGGAGCAATGCCACATCAAATGGGCCTCCTACATTCAACAATTTCACTTGGTCATTTGATATAATAAGTTCAATGCCAATCAAACAATATTTTTTATAATTCATCCTCTAGTTCATGCCCTCACAATTCTAGCCATTTGGGTACCAATGTATGAATATTGGAAGCACTAGTACAATTCAGATGCTTATTTTGGCTCAATTATTTAAGTGATGCAATATCCAAATGAGGTAAATTGCTCTCCTTTTAGATTTCTCAATTCAAGATGTTTGGTTATATAAACTCATCCAATTATTTATTCCCACTACTAAAGAAAAACTATATCTCATTATCCACATATGGAGGACTTTTTAGGTGTTACCATGACTTTGCACCACTTGCAATGGTATTAGTTAGCATGACTTTGCACCACTTCAAACATTATTTGTTTTGTCCCACCATGAAGAAATATGTTCTTTCTTCCATTTATAGATGTACCATTTGTGACACTTCCAAAACTCCTAATTATATTATTAGCCTCTCCCCACCTTTGTTGATACCTACATGAACTTGGGAATCCATCTCCATGGATTTTATCAATGGTATCCTTATGACATTTCTCTAGAATAAATTTATATTTGTGGCGGTGTTCCATTTTTCTAAGATGATAATGTTTATTCCATTCAAAAAAAAAAAACACTTTGAAGGTTTCAAATCTCTTTTTCACTTAGGTCTAGGTTCATTTTGGTATACCTTTCACCATCATATCTGATTGAGCCTCCTAGTTCCTTAGTCATTTCTAGAAAACTCTTTTCCATTTCTTGGTCTTTTCCAATATTTCATTGTTGTTTTTCCCTAGATAGGAAATCAAGATAAAGTGGTCAAGTGCACCCTCATTCATACACTTCACATGTTTTATAGGAAAGGATAAATGGTCAGATAATTATTTACATATCATGCAACATAGTTATAATTTTGGTGTCCATAACTCCATGGGACATTCCACTTTTGAAGTCTATTATAGTTTTCAACCAGTGGCTCCATAAGATATGCCTATGGTTCTATCACTTGTACATTCCACCCATGGATAGTAGGATTAATAACACACTTATTCCTTCTTGTATACCTTATCCAAGATCCATGGTTATATTCATCTCACCCCAAATATATTTAGGATAAATACAAAACATTTAGAGATTATGTATGGATTCATCTTCATAATAAATTATTAAAGAGACAACAATATTATAATCTCCATCCCATCCATTATGGTGTGTATACTATTCTATGTTAGATTGGACACAATCCTTCAAACCATAGATTGGACACAACCCTTCAAACCAGACCTCATGGCATCATTAGGCATCCAATTGGTAATAACATGAACCACTTGAAGCTATATGAGCCACCCACCCTATCTAGAAGACCCTAGATAGAAGAGGATGTTACACTATCTCATCCCACTCATAGTATAGTTGACTTCCAACTCTTAGTTGTGTCAAGCATCAACACCTTCCCTTTTTCTTGTATTCTTGTTTGCAAAGTCAATTTTAACCAAGAAAATGGGACCCCTCTTTTCTTGACTTGATACCCTCTCCACTTACAAAGGAGATTGATCGTCTTCTTTGACTTGCACTAAAGCCTACTCATGCCCCTGTGGTGAAATTATTTTATATTGCAAGACTGGTTTGGTTTCTATTTTTGACATTTAAACATGTCTAAGGAACAAGTTTTTATAACCGAAGGAGTTCCCATGAAATTTGTCAATACATCGGAGGATTTCACGCGATTGGCTCTGATACACACCGACAAGCTTCCTCCCAACTAATCTGGTACACAAGCTTCGTTGTTGGTCAAGTTGTTGACATCACCCCTGGTATGATTGGAAACTTTCCCACCTTCATCGTCAATATCATTGGTGGACTTCCTTCCAACTCTGCTAGTACATTAACCTACTTATTGACAGACTTATCATCGAGTTCTTCGGTACAACCGAAAGAGTTACCACGAACTTCATCGGTATGACCAGAGCAGTTCACAACATATTCACTGATGAGCCAAGATTAAATCTGATGCCATTCCACGAATCTCCCTGATATCTTGAAATCTATGCCCAAAAGGTTATAAAAAAAGAGCTCGATCTTTTATTTCCCCATTCTACTTGTATAAATCATTGATGAGATAAGAGAGAGATAGTTTCGTGTGTGTGAATAACAACCTCTTGGGAAGTCCATCACCCATCCAGAAACTCACTACAATCCACGTCTCATCAGTGTTTCAGTTAGGCCTTTTACCCTAGCCAATCTGGCCAACTTTCCTTGTTTTCTCTGTTGATTATTTTAGGTTAAAAAATATCTTAATGTTAAATGCTGAGGGTAAACCCACAGTGGAAACCTCTCCCCTTTATCTTCCACCTAGCGCTAACCACATTCAACCCTTTCTATCTCTCTTACCGCAGACTCGGCCCGAAATATCCCCACTTGTTTTTTTGAATTAATGTTTTTTACATTAATCAAATTAATGTTTTTCAATATGATAAATTTGTTTCTATATTTAGAAATGTAATTTAAATAACATAAAATTGTGATTTTATGCACCACCAAATCCTAACAAAAAAAAAAAAATCATAAAACAGTTGGACAAAGCCTCAAAGAAGATTCATCATTGCTTATTAATTTTTTAAATTTAATATTTTCACTTAT
>ML784052.1:480876-498362 GCA_009831015.1 Picea engelmannii | reverse complement strand
ATAAAATTGTCCAATTATTCGATTCAATTTTAGTTTGTAAGAACTTTTTCGTCTAGTTACTTACCAAACAATTTCCTCATTCCCAACCAGATACGTAGAGCAGTCTTTGTAGATTCTCAATGCCTTTCAGTCATACATTGTAAAAAAAAGTGGAGTACTTACTTGATTACTACCAACGAAATTCCAAAGGAAATTAATTACTTTCTTCAACTCCCGATCAATAGGACGATTTCTTTGTAGATTCTCAGTGGATTTCAATCATACATAGTGAAACAAGTGGTGGACTACTTACTTCTGGCCCCGAAAGAGATTGGTTACTTGAATTATTGTTTTTTACTTGCTTATTTTTACATTGATACCACAATGTAACATCCCCAACCTCCCCTGACTGGGCTACATCACACACTTCTCTCAAACTATGCTCTGATACCACAATGTAATGTCCCCATCCTCCCTTGGCTAGGCCACGTCACACACTTCTCCCAAACTATGCTCTGATACCAATATGTAAAATCACCCAACATACTATTGAGCAATGCTATTCCAAATATCCACTGCGTATATTCTATGCTTAACTCTAGTATGTGCAGTATCACTTGAAGTAATGTGGTCAGCCTCGAGTTGAATCACGCCACACTAACTTTCACCTTTTAACACAATTTTAAGCAGTGAAATTAAATCAAGCAACTACACACTAGTGTACCGATCACACAATGCTATTGTGCGCACAACCATCTTGGTGTCTCACACCAAATCTAATTTCCCTATGTGAGGGGTCTAATTCCATGAACGTGCACATGCGTTCCAGCCTCCTATGTACACAGGCCACTTTCCTACTCACCAAACCATTAAATCCTCTTCTTCAAGACTCATAACCAAAATCAAAAGGTTAACTTAACAAACAAGAATATTGACATTTGTCTTATCCATGCACAATGAAAAATATAGGGTATAAGCACCATACTTACATGTGCAAGCAACATTAAAAAAAATAACAACATTTACTTATATGCAAAAACACACAAGAATTAACCATGTCAAACATAAATAAATAAGCACACAGTAAACAAGACAACACATAAAGAAAACACATCTTTTATGGAAGACACCAACAACACACATAACTCAGATGTTCCTCTCAGCTATAAACTATGTTTCTCATAAGCTTTCAGCAACAGGTCGCCCTCGAGCTGGGGCTTAACTCCACCAGGGAAAAAGGGTTCCTAACAAAAAGGTAAGGTATGATTCTCAATAGAATCTCTTATTCCTAGGTTCCCAATGTTGTAACTAGCCCACAATCCTTCATTCCCCACGCACCTGTCACACCCAAGGAAGTGTGCCCCTTCTCTTATCAACAGTCCTTTGGTTTCCCCGCTTTTGTTTTAAGGTTACCAGCAACAGGTCAGACAGGAAGTCTCTGAGCCCTGTGACTAATGCCCAACGCACTAAGGAACAATTCTCAGCAATACTCTCACCTGGAGAGTATGCTCACGGGTCTAACAAGCCACTTATGAATAGCCAATATCTCACCCAGAGAGAATTCTCATGGGCTTGACAACCCGTCTCTTTGACAATAAACTCTTATTACATAGCCACAACTCCTTACAAGATTATCTGTGCAGATAAGGTAATAATCATATTTTCCATACAGTCTGACCCCCTTCTGCTATAGGAGCCTGAAACATGAATACTCATCCCATGATTTATCATCATAATACCCAAAATACACTAAGGCCAACAATATATATTGCATGCCTTCAACTCAAAACTTGTCACCTTCATAAGTAGCTTAAGCCACTTGGTGACTCATTCCCATCCCTTGGGAACGTAGGATAAAATAATTATCCAACATTACCATTTTCCATAAATATTATAAAATATTCCCCTAAGACTTACGTCCCACACCCTTTTCCCTTTTCCAGTGGAGTTCCCCCCCCCAACATCTCTTTTCGTTTGACTTTGTCAACGCATAACATTGTAATATTATATTAATAATTGTGATTATATTTACATGGATAGGTGCACTCGCCTATCTTTGTCCTGACTCACCAACCTCATAATCACGCAGGCTCTCTGACTTCAATAAATAAACATACATATATATACATATATCTATAACTCAACTCTATGCGCACTCCCAAGTCATTACCGCACACTTACCCAAGTGTGCGCAACACTGTGAAATGTGCGCACTTACCTAGGTGCACGCAACACTTATAAAATGTGTGCACCATGTCTTTGATAACAATACTTCATGCACTGCTTAGGTGCGTGCAACATCAAACCTAGGTGCCAACTGTTCACCAACCTATATGTACAATTTACATTTACAGTTAATAACAACGAATCACCAGCCTATATGTACAATTACAAATGGTCCAGATCAGAGACATTACATTCCCCTCTCCCTTATTTATGCATTGTCCTCGGTGCCTCATTTACTCATGTACATAAAAAATTTCAAAAAAATTCAAAAAGATGTGGATACTCTACCTACATAGCATCCTCGCACTCCCAGGTTGCATCCTCAGGACCATACCAAGTCCATTGGACCTTTACCATCTCCATTGCTTGATTCCTGAGTTGTTTTATTTTTTTATTCAATATGCAAACCATTTATATTCAGAAATCGCCTTCTGTCTCCACTTGAATCACATTCCAATCAATAATATGATTAACATCATGTATGCACTTTTTAAGAAATGACACATGGAAAATATTATGTATACACAAGGATGTAGGCAATGCAATCATATATGCGATAGGACCAATCCTCTCTAGGTTTTCAAATGGCCCGCAATAACGCACTGATAACTTAGAACACTTTCCCAACTTCAAGGAACTGTGTTTGGCCTTCACTTTCAAAAACACGTGATCACCCTCTTTAAACTCTCTGTGGTTACTACCTTTATATGTGCATATTTTCTTGTTGGCATGGACAACCTTTAAATTCTTCCTGATCTTTACCATTTTCTCCTCCATTTATCGAAGAAAATCAGGCCCAACTACTGTGTGGTCTACTGGGTTGTCCCAACTCATTGGCGTGTTGCACTTTCTACAATAAAGTGCTTCAAATGGGCTCATATTTAAAGATTCCTGATGCCCATTGTTATAAATTAACTCTACCAAGTGAAGGTAGTCTTCCCATTTTCATGTCTTATCCATCACACACATCCTCAACATATCTTCAATCACCTTATTTACCCTCTCGTCCTGTCCATTTTTCTCAGGGTGATATGTTGTGCTAAAGTTTAGATTTGTCCCAAATCCTTTGAATAACCCTTTCCAAAATTTCAAGGTGAACTTGGAATCTCTTTCAGACACAATTGTCTTAGGTACACCATGCAACTTAGCAATTTATCGCATGTATATCTCAACAATGTCGACTGCCTTGTGCGTTAATTTCACTAGAATAAAATGGGAAAGTTTCATAAGCTTGTCCACCACCACTATAATACATCATGTTTCTTAGTAGTCCTAGAAATATTAGTTATGAAGTCAATGGTTACAACTTCCCAATTCCACTCGGGAATGGGAAAAGGCTATAGAAAACTAGCTGGATATCTATGTTCATGCTTGACCTTCTGAAATTATAGACATCTCGTAATAAAATCAACAACTTCCTTTTTCATATCTAGAAAAAACAATTACTTCTTGACTACAACAATTGTCTTCTGATAACTTGGATGTCCAACATAAGGAACCTTATGCATCTCTAACATTATCAGTATCTTCCACTCCTGATCATTTGGCACGTAGAATTTGCTTCTACACATGATGATCACATCCTCTCTTAGCTCAAAACCTTCAAACTTCTACTGTGACATACCCTGCGGTAACATCACCTTTATGTCCACATAACACAGATCCGATTTGAAAACTTCTAAAATTTTGTCTCACAAATATGATTGGTACATGCTAAAGACTGTAGAATGCATCTAATGCACCCTCCTATTGAGTGCATCAACCACCCTATTCTCCTTTCCTCTGATATGATTTATGTCAAAGTCATACTCACCGAAGAACTCTAGCCACCTGCTTTGTCTGAAATTTAAAATTGGTTGTCCAAATAGATACTTTAGACCACTATGGTTTTTCCTGAGCTTGAATCTTTTACTGATGAGATAATGCTCCCACATCTTTGAGGCATGAACTATGGTCGCCAATTCCAAGTCATGAGTGGCATAAATCCTTTCATGCTTTTTCAACTTTATTGGTGCATAGCACACTACATTCCCATTCTGACTCAGGACTCCAATAAGTCCTTCCTTGCATGCATTGGTGCACACAACGAATTCTGGATCAGGATCAATAATTCTCAAAATTGGTGCACTTGTCAACAAACTTTTGAAGTGCTGAAAACTCCTTGCACAATCTAGAGTCTAATCAAATCACACACCTTTCTTTCACAAATATGTAATTGGATTTGCAATCTTTGAAAATCCTTCGATAAATATTCTGTAATACCCTGCCAGTCCCATAAAGGGCCTTCCCTCTGCGAAATTTCTTGGTTTCGGCCATTCCTCAATGGATTTTATCTTTTCCAGATCCACAACTATTCCTTCCTTATAAATAATATGACTCAAATAATGAATTTTTCGTTGATAAAATGAGAACTTGCTCAACTTCAAATACAAATGATGCTCCCTCAATACCTGCAATACCATCCTCAAGTGGTGCTCATGCTCCTCTTCAGAATTTGAGTAAATAGGTATGTCATCTAGAAATACAATGAAAAACTTATCTAAATACTCTCTAAAAACTTCATTCATCAGACACATGAAAACAATTCGTGCATTTAACAACCCAAAAGGAACCACTGTAAACTTGTAATGACCATACCTTGTTCTGAAGGAAGTCTTACTGATGTCTTCTTCCTTAATTCTCACCCGGTGATATCCAGATCTAATATCAATCTTTGAAAATATTTGTGTGCCTCGTAGCTGATCAAAGAGGTCATCTATCCTTGGAAAATGATACTTGTTCTTTACTGTTACCTTGTTTGAATTCCTAAAGTCGATAAAAAGTCTCAACGTACCAGCATTCTTCTTCACAAATAATATTGGCGCACCCAAAGGTGACTCACTTGGGCATATATACCCCTTCTTCATAAGGTCTTCAAGTTGCATCTGTAACTCCTTCAATTCTGGCATATTCATCCTATAAGGAGTCTTGGATACATGTGCTTCTCCCAGCATTAGATTTATAGAGAAATCAATATCTCTCTTCAGAGGAAATCCTAATATCTCTTTAAAGACATCCTCAAACTCTTTCAGTACTACACAATCTTCAACACATGGAACTTTATCCTTAGGTTCCTCTTCCAGGTGCACTATAAATACTTGACATCCTTTCCTATAGCTTTTCTTCAATTGCAAGGCTGAAACTTCTCTGATAGTCACAGCTATTGGAATTCCTTGAACTGATCTTAAGTTCCCTTCCTCATCCAAACAAATTAAATCCTTATTGTAACAATCTAGGAGAACATGGTACTCATCCAACCAACCCATACTAATGAGGCAATCATATTCCTCCTCGGTTAGTCCAGTTGTGACACACTTGACCCCTAAGTACCTTTTTAAGGGATGGGGTATAAATTTTTCGCTTCTCTCAATCATCTCAAATATTTTCTATCACAACTCCATCATATTCTTCTCATAAATATCTTTCCAACGACGGTAAGTTTGCTCATAACTGAGCTCTGGAACGAGAGTTATGACCTTCTGAAGTTCTCGAGTTTACATTGGCAACATCTCTCTTACTGCCACGTGGCATCATCATGACCTCTCATTGTCCACGCCAAATGATGTGGCAACACCTTGGTCTTGATGTGGCACTAGGTTATCCTACCATAGTGGAAATTCGATCCACTCAATCCTTCATCCATCGTAACTCGGTCCTTCTCCCAGCACACTCTTTTCTTACCTCCGATGAATATGGTATCGAGGAATATTCTCTTTCTCTCTATGGACAGTCTCGATGCATGCCATATATCTTGAATTACGGTTAGGATTCCATTCGGAACCTAAGGTTCACCAATCCTACTGGACCTCACTCAACTCGTCAACCAATTGGAGATTAACATGCGCCATCACACTGATGTTTTTAGTCAACAAAAATTCACCATGTCATTGTAGGGCGCTTAGGCTTGCTCGACTAGAGGATGAGACTTGTCCCTCTCCTATAGTCCAAATAAAATACTTAATTAATATTTTGTATAATACCATTCTTTGGTAATTAATTACTTAAAACTCATTAAGGATAATTATTCTCCAAAACTAATTATCCAATAATTGATTTTTTCTTAGCCTAATACACATGGCCCAATGATTATTGAGGTTTTTACTTTCTCTTTTCCCCCTTAGAAGTAGTTTAACACTAATTAAATTAATTACTCATATGATAATTATGAATAATTATATCATAACACACTGAGGTTAATTTCTCCATAATATACTTAAGTTGATTAACCTTAATTCCCTCCCCGACACACAACTCCATGCCAAATTTTCATGTAATGTAATATATATATATATATATATATATATATATATATATATATATATATATATATATATATATACATATTTATTTATTTATTGGGGAAAGGAAAGGATTAACCGTATTCAAATTAATATTTATTATTACCAAATTGTTCTTTTATTTATTATATTATAATATAATTATGTTTAATTATATTATAATATGATTAAACATAGCAAATGAGAACTTAGGATTATTAATACCCATTAATACCTAAGCCTTTGGACTTCGGTGAAGATTCATCATCATGATTTTATGAATATACCCAAATCTCCCAAATGTCGAAGCTACAGAGAGGGTCCCACCTCTACTATACCTTTGTGAAAATATAATTAATTATACCACCATATAATACAATTTTTTCTTTAATGTTTATTATACATTGGAGTACGGTAAAATAGGTTCAGCCTTCGACTCTTTTTTTCACGTTCTATCTTCCTCAAACATCCCGAAGTCCTGAAGCTCTGAACTCCCAGAGCTCTGAAGTCCCGATCTGTCGGAGCCCTGGACTCCTGAAGGGTCCACGCTTACACGTGATTCTGCATTAAATATTAAATTTAAAAAGGAAGAAGGGTTTGTACTTTGTCACGTACGAATATCATAATAATTCAATTAAAATATATTATATTAAACTTTTTTGGAAATTGCATCGAGGCTTATAAAATTCCAAATAATATATTAATATTTAGAGAGAGAGAGAGAGAGAGAGATCATCGGGTCAATCTCCTTCGGATCTCCAACACATCCTTTGTACTCAAATCTCCCGGAGCTCCGGAGTCCCGAAGCTCTGAAGTGGCCCCAGTTATGCACGTTTCCATATTATTTAATATTTAAAAGAGATGGCTTCATTCACATGTAACCATTTTAATAAACCTTAATATAATATAATATATTATATTATTTTCGTCAAAAATTACGCCGAGGTTTTAAAATTCTCCAATAAATATTTCAATATTGGAAAGGAAGGAATGATATTCGGGTCCTCACCTTTGACTCTTCCATGCAATTCATCATGCTTATATAACCTGGAGTCTCAAAGTTTTGGAGGGGACCCACTTGTATTACCACGTAATTTAAATAAAAAGAAAATATTTTGGGAATAATATATATATATATACTATAATAATTGTGTATTAAAATCAATTCCATTAGTTGATCACATTAAATACAATATTTTAATTAATTGTATTTCTTATCTTTACAACCTTGTGCACGAAAAAAAAGGGTTTGAGCATTCAATGACCTTGGCTCATGGAATCCCATCACCCAAATGTCCCAAAGCCCCGGAGCTTCGAACTCCCAGAGTTCTGAAGACCACGAGATGGTTAAAACATTTGGTCATCGTTTATTCCCTGGTGTGTTTGACATTAAAATAATAATAAATATATTCTCTTTGGTCTTAGGTCTTTTACGCTCAAGGCGATTTAACCTCCATTTTCATAATAATAATAATATGTATATGTATATGTATATAGACATATATACATATATTTCCATAGTAAGAGATTTAATAAAAGTTTATATTCCAAGGAAATTTCTCAATTCTGGAATTTAAAAATATAATTATAATATGTCCCTTCTCATGGGTAAATGAGTAGAATTTTATTTCCTTATTACTATGTTTTACTACCCTTACTAAATTTAAGGAAAATAGTCCTAATACAAAGATTTACCCCCACAGTAAATTCAATGTTTCTACGAGGATTTACTGCCCACCACAATTTAAGGGGATTCTTCCCAAATTTAAAAGATTTAACACAATTTAAACATAAATGTTTATTTATGCACCAAATAGAATTTTGAGAACTTTTGCATTTTAATTCATTTTGACCAATTTCAAGTTTATGTCCTAATTATTTTTCCCCAATAATTATTTATAAGGACTTTTAATGTTTTCCCATATTTGGGATTATTTCCTAAAGTCCACACAGATTTGATATCCTGTAACTTTTCCTGCATAGGATTTGAGGACAAACTAAAATGGAGCACTATTACGTAGAAAAATCACTCTCTTCTTTCAGATATGTTATAGATATTTTTAACTGTTCAGACATCATTTCTCAAGCATGCATTAAACTATACAACATAGTCAACCACAACATCCACTCCCAAAAATCTTATTTTAGCACACAGATAGTCAAGAGATAAGACATTAAAACAAAAGAGATTTAGCTAAGACATTCTCTTTATTTTTCTTAAATTTCTCAAGTCACTTTTGTCAGAAATTAAACTTACATAGTTTTAAAACATAGTATAATTTTTTCTTTGATCTAAACACTACAAAGATTTAACTAAATATACTTATCTAGAAACCAGATAGTGATACAACTGCTAAAAGGGGTGCCCTTTTCCTCCCAACCGTAGGCACAACAACTCTTGGATGGATTTACCATTGGCCACCCCCTAGCCAGGTCATGATGCTCTGAGAGAGACTCTTCCTTTTGTTCAGCAACAACCAGGGACGTAGATCACTCTCCTCTTCCCACATGAATTTAGTAGATTGTTTCTCTCTCTACCAAGCAAGGGTGTCTGTAATGAGTACTTCCTCAGTCACTCATCCTCTCCATAACCTCGTTTATCAGCTTGGTTAGAAAACCCTTCCTAGTAATTCCCATATCCAGAAAAAAAATCATTTTTTAGTTCTCTTCAGAACCAAAGAGTTGCACATGCTCTCCCTCCTTAGAAACAGGTCACTAGACTCACTCCTCTACCTCATTTCTCTCTGCCCATGAATTTCCCTTCATTT
The DNA here is from genome assembly GCA_009831015.1 of Picea engelmannii. Lineage (NCBI taxonomy): Eukaryota > Viridiplantae > Streptophyta > Pinopsida > Pinales > Pinaceae > Picea > Picea engelmannii. The sequence goes on along the minus strand of ML784052.1, from coordinate 489,073 downwards.
CATGCCTTCTTTAGCAAGATTTTGTGAGTCAAATCCCCTAATTCAGGGGTCAACCTAGAATTATGTAGACGGGTACTTTTCTACCCATGATTTTGAGGCAAGAAAATTATGGTACAAAACCCATTCTTGTTCATAAATGTGGGAAGCTGATATTTCAACTACCCACTTCCTCCATTAATCACAATTCTAGAAAATGGACAATCTCGATTTTTCTTGAATTTTAAATTGGCAAGGGAAATTTCCTCATTGTTTCCCTCTCATGCCATCATGACCTATGGAGGAAATCCTCCCTCAACAATTATCCAACATTTTCATTTTTACATTAGTAGCATAAATATTTACAGTATCTTTTTAGAAAAATATAGTTATATTTACAAGCTAGGAGAAATAGGGGTATTACAATCCCCTCCCCCTTAAAGGAACACCATCCTCAGTGTTCTTTGCATCTCAACAACACCATTCATGCCTCATGCTTCAACTGCTTACATAAATTTCCCTTTTATCCGCTTGGTCCTTTCTGAGACTCTTGGCCTTTGTCACATGCCTACAATGATTTCAAGAAACAAGCATATTAATCACAATTTCATGCAAAAACGATTTACTATTGTTCAAAAGTCAAGGGGAAATATTAATATCAACACAATACTTATCTGTGCAATTTCATGGATCTGCATCTAGTTGTTTGTCTTACTAACTTTCCCCATTGTTTTCCTTGACATACCCATTGTGTGCATGATTCCAACCAATAGTTTACAATAATTATTTGAAGTCTCCTCTTCCTTGCGGTCACTCACCCTCTAGGACCAAGCTCATGCATCACCTTCTCTGTTATACAATCCCTCGGGTGATCCATCTTTCCTTGTCAAGGATTTCTCACACAAGAAGAGTTTTAGAGACTTAATTGATTCTTACAATCGAGGTGTCCCTCTGACTTTCTCTACCGAGGCATCCCTCCATCTTGTGTTATCACAACACAACATATACTATGGTGATCATGGCTTATCACAGGGTTCTCATGTCACAACAATATCCTTCTCCATTCTTTTCATCTTGAAAACCATCCTCTATCCATTCAGGATAGATGTTTCATATCACCTATATTAGTAACCATGAGATGTTATCATCAATTCCAATTTAGAATTTTCTTTCAAATCCATCACCCACAGATTTATGAATTCCACATTTTATTTTCAGATCTGTTCTACACAAGAACCAGATTCACATGTATGATATTTTTCCTTCCCATAGCAATTGTTTTTTTTCTCAGCGGGCATTGGTATTCCTTATGGTCCTACTTCGACTTCCATATTCAAGACCCTTCTTCCTGCAACTCCATCTTCACAAGTCAAACAAGTTGTTAGTTCTTGTGCACATTATATCTTCAAAACTATGCATACTAAAAATCAAATCATTTTCATCTATTAAATGGTACAAAGAAAAATGATATATCATTCTTTATGCATGCATCCTTTCAACATACTAAATTTTTCCAAATGAAATTCAAATATTAAAATAATTTAATCAATGTGTCAATGTTCATGGCCACATTCATACCCAATGCACCCTTGCATTGATTTCATTTTTTCCACACTTTATGAAAAACACTTTACCATGGTGTATTGGAGCTCAACCAATCTATTCACCATATGGATTATTCATTCGTGTTCATTATTTAAACAGGATTATGCTTCTTGCTACAAATTGATCATGTCCTCAGTTTAACATATTATAATATGAAACCTAAGTTTCATATGGTTGCATTTAAACACTTCTCTTCTTACTGGCAGTGAATGGTGCCAATACTCATGGCCAACCACTTCCTTTATTTAACACCCTTATAGTTCAGGTAGAGTATTGGAAGGTCCTTCTTCCTTAATGAGAATTCTATCGTCTTCCCTCTTATGCAAGCATGCATTTTCTCAATGCATTCAATTCAATGTGTTTCCTATGATTAATTTTGTTCCTAATCACTCTTGATTGGTCAATGTACCCATGACACTATTGATTCATGAATTTTCTAGCAAGGATTATTAATCATCCTTGACTGACATAGATTTCCTCTCTCTCTATTTCAAATTCTTCTTTCCTGAATCTTACCATGCTTGGGTAGAAATGACATACAATAGTCACTCAAAATTATTTTCATATTAGTAAGAAATTAAAACACTTCATAGGGGATTCTCACCAAATTCCTTCATACCTTATGCCACACAGGCATGAACATTTTTATACCTATTATGTCCGCCAACACTCATTTTTTGATTTTTACCTCATCAGTAGTGCTCCATGGGGCTCCCAAAGTCCCTTAAAAAATATTTCAACATCAACCTTCTTGCATTTATCCTTTACCAGAGGTTATCTACCATTGGCAGTTGTCCTTTCCCAAAAACCCCAATCATTTCCTACACAAAACATACATTATCACATTCCAAATCATGCCAGTCGTCATGTTAACTGAAATATATGTATCTAAATCAGTAAATCATTTTCAAATATGCCCCAACATATCTTTATGCACTGTATCATATTAACCCCAATGTTTTCACAAGTGCAAACATAATCAAGTCTCTAGTTGTCTCTATTGTCACACATTTATCACCATTCTCATGTTAAAACACTCACACAAAACAACATATCATCTCCTCATCCTAGAGAAACAAAACACACAACAAAAAAAAAGGAGTTAAGGGACGCTTCCCTCTTTCCAACTCTTTCTACATGGTCTAGACTTTTCAGCTTAACTAAACTATTCCCAAGGCCTCAATGCATTTACAAATTCATGGCTTTAACCAAATTTATACTTGTTTGTTCATTTTTCTTTCACTAGTTGTACTTGTTCCCACAATTGTTCTTTTAAGGTCTACAACTCTATTAAACAATTCATATTTTTAAAGTGAGAAACATATTCCTCCTTTTCTTCTTCTTTGCTTCTTCAATCTACTCCCTAATGGGGTATTTATGCTCTTTTCCTTGAGTAGTCTTGGTGAGGTTCACCTTAAGCTTCTTGGATAATTCAACATGCTACAACAACATGATTTTTTTTGTTTGCAATGAGTTATGAACATGTGCATTCTGCACATTACTATTTAGACATTAGAATAGTCAATGTTCATTTGTTAGTCTTCCATTCATGCATTATGTTTTAGAATGTAATACAAGATTCTTATATAGATAGGCTTACATCCCACACCCCAATTCTTAGTCGTTATTAAGGTTGTGAATTTTTTCTTCTGACATAGTCTTTACATAGTTCCTCCATAGGGAACTCCTTCAACATGCAACTCTTTCATTGCACACCCATCACTATTTGGAGTGGCCTTAGCTTCATTATTTTAGAGGTTTACTAAAAATTACATAAGGGATATAAGCGTGCATCTTTATTATGCATATATATTGTTCATCCACACATATTCATTATTATGCAATTCACTTAACCACATGCAATCCTTACAGGCATAATCATGTTTCCTTTTATCATGACAACAGAACATCCCTGCTCATTTATTCCTTCAACAATATTTTCTCAAGGAAATGGGATACATCATCCTCAAGTTATTATTCCATTGATATAGTCAGACCCTCCAACATAGCGTTAACCATGAATCCATGGCATTTCTTAGATATGACAAGTACACACATTTCCTCACAACCTACTTGATCAAGCAGTCATATTATACTTTTAAGCATGTATACATATATTTGTATATATGTAGGTGCATCAATTGAACCCTTTTTACCTCATTCATTCATATTGATAATTTAGTTTTAATATTAGTATTCTTTAGTGAGAGATTACAGTCAATCATATGACTAGTCTCACAATCATAATTCATATTGATGTTTCCCTCTCTACATGGAAACAACCAACAAGGGTCACTTTTTCCCTTTATACTATAAAAAACTTCCATAATTAAAAATTCATATGGGTAGTTATTGTGTTACCCAAGGCAATAAGATAACCACTTCTAGTCTCTTCTTCATGCCTCAATTCATTCTTGGTCAACAAATATCTACAAGGGAATATTTTCCTAAACTCCCTCTTATTTCTATCTAAGTATCCTAAACCATATCCATATGGCTACAATCCAGCTCTGGATGTCAATATGATCCATTGGTCATCCAAAGGTGTTTCAACACCTCCTTAATCAGACCTTGCATCGGTCTCTCGTTAATCCTTACATTCATATTTTATTAAGGTAATAGGCTAGAACATTATCAACATTTAATTCTTGTTGTTAACTCCTGCTGACATAAGGTCATTCTCATATAAAAGGTCCATTAGTATACCATACCTTACAACCTGCCATCGGTTATAACATGCCTAATTTGCACGTTCAATATTTTTCCATATGCATTCTATCATATCCTTGTGCACCAATCATTTCACCTATGTCTGCAGTGCATATACGTTCCACTTTCTTACCTCTTTGCATCGACACAACCTTAAGTTATTAAGGATGTACACTCCCTTATCACATCCATGAGCCCCTGAAATTGCCCGCCACTTTACTTCTTTCATGCAAGTTATTCTCATCCCATAGGGATCCTTTTTACTTTATTAAAGGGGTTATCCCAATAGCATGTTTTCAATTAAGACAGTACAAGTAAGTTGACCTCACATATTTCCATAAGGCTTCTAGACATGGGGAAATATACTCATAATGCCTAATCTCTTATTTAAGTAGCAATTGTGATTACCAAAGGCTTCATAAGCCCACATTTGTATGAAACCTTGCAACCTATTTAGTTCATTCACATCCAAGTCTTTCTATTAGTGCCTATCATCATAATCCCACTCCTGTAGGGTTGGCTATCATTCCCCCAAGGTAGCAATATGATTCTTCTACTGCAATCCAACATGATTCGATTTTTGTTGAGTAAATCCCAACAAAATTTCAATATGAAATCTTTCTCCTCAAGGATATTATGTAGATAATATCCTTGCGACAATAAAAACTTTCAATAGGCTCATCTTAGCCTTGGTAAACTAGTCTTATGACTATTTTTCGGCCCATCCAGACCTAATGTTTGAGTCATGCTTGTTGGATCATATTGTCATTTATGCCAATGGTTTGATTGATTGATGTCAAAGGATTGATGTCAAGTTATTAAATGATTGATTGATGTCAAATGGATTTATTGATAGGCTTGATTGATTGATGTCAAATGGATTTATTGATAGGCTTGATTGATTGATGATTGATATACATTGTATATGTATTATCCTTAATGAGAACGATAGATGTCAAGTGGAAACCAATTGATGAAGATGGATCATTGATATGATGCATAGATGAAGATGGATCAATGGTTTGTCATTGATACATGATGAACATGGATTCTTTGATATATGATGCATAGTTTCGTTGATGTAAAGATGACTCATTATTTCCTTTTCATGGTTGAAAAGAAGTACAAATGGATGAACTCCAAATTGGTCCCCTTATGGTGAAAGCCCTCATGAGAAGACACTTTGTGGTTGAGAGAAACCATGCTTGTATGTGGAATAATGAGATGGAGATCATTGATTTTTTGGGTGAAACTATCCTATATGGATAGTTCTTGTCATTCCATTTCCGGTGGTATGTGGAACGTCACATAACTCCTCACGGTTTGAGAGTTATGGCCTTACGAAGTTGGAGAAACCCCATGTGTTGGCTTGAAGCCCCAAATGGTCAAAGAAGTCAAAGTAATTGAAAAGAAGAAATCAATATTTTAATGATAAAGTAAAGTGACAAAATCAAGAATGATTATTTAAATATTAAAGTAAAGTGACAAAATCGAGGAGGAATATTTAAATCATAAAGTAATGGAGAACTTTCTATTTATGGAAAGTGGTTAACCCTAAAATGAGTAAAATAGGTTAAGTGACCTAGAAATGGGTTAAGTAACCTAAAAGTGGGTTAAGTGACCTAGAATATGAAGAGTATAAATAAGAGGCTAGGGTCTCTTGTGAAGGTACACTTTTGTGAAGATCTCTTGAGCATGATTGAAGATCTATTCTTAGAGAGAGATTGTCTAGAGGATCCCATGAATGCATCAAAGTCTCGGCAAGTCTGAGGTCATGACGGAAGAAGTATCGGAAGTTTAGAAACCCTAGTTTCTGAGGTATACGCGGGCTTATTTGAGCCAGGGCACGTACATACACGGGTTGTATGAGGAAAGGGCACGTACAGTGGATGAGGTCTTGAAGATCTGTGGTTAAGATGTGTTGATATTATGGTAGTTGTAGGAGGTATTTACCTCCATGTGTAAACTTGACAAGGATAGAATACTCCGAGAAGCAAGAAGAAACCCTAATGAGTTGGCTAATAACCATAGAAGACTTGTCGGCTCAAGAAGATAATTTATATTAGGTTATTAGCCTCCAAGAGAAGAAGTTGGCTAGAAATAATATTATATACTGAACAGATAGATACCCAGAATGAGAATTCGGCCCTGGTAGTTAGCCAGAATTAGCATAAATATAGGAGGACAATTCTCATTCTGACAAGTAGTCTCAGAATTGCAGTGCTCAGTCTTGTGCGCACTGCAGTTGCCTAGTTTCTGTAGAGGTTTGGAGGAGTGTTGTTGTTGTAGCTGCTGCAGCTAGCAGTTATGCTTGGACTATCTCTTGGCTAGGGTTTGGACTATCTGATCAACTCTTTGTGATACGTTGTCCTTGGGGAAAGGTGCACTACCCTTTGTTTGGCTATCTAGCCTAGGGTTTTCTTCCGGAGTGATTCTCTGTCAAGGTTAAGGTGCTCGGAGAGTGGCTTCGGCCTATGGTTGGGTGAAAAGGGTATTGTCAATGGTAAAACGAGCACACATCTTTCATATTCTAATAGGTTATGGGCCCACACCTCCTTCATTCAGTTTAAACGCTGGAAGGAAACATAGCCACTAGGATATTGAGATCGTTGAGGAACTGTCGCTAGGGTTACTAGCAGAAGCAACTTCCAAGACACTGTCGTTAGGGTTACTAGCAGGAGCAGTTGAAAAAACCCTAATCCTCTTGTTAAGGCACCTTAAGTGAATGGATTGACCTAATCTCTGGATAGATCAGTGCGCTCTAGCCTAGCGCATCTCCTGATACTCTCAGCAAGACAAGATGTGAAGTTTGAGTTTGTGGTCAAATCTAGGGTTTGACCAAGTCAAAGTAGCCATGACTTATTCTATGAAGTCAGAGAACAAGTTAGATGGAGCCTCTAACTTCAGAGAATGGAAGACAAGGATTGACCTCATCCTTGCTGAGAATAAAGTGTTGGATATCGTGAAAGGAAAGATCGTGAAACCAGAGTTTGAAGAAGGGAAAGAGAAGGAACCATAGAATGTTGCCGCTATGGAGAAGTTCAAAGATGATAACATTAATGCTATGAGTATCATAGTGGAATCCATAAAATACCACTTGATACCCTACATCTCCCATCTTGACTCATCAAAGAATATGTACGATTCCCTAACAAACCTCTTATCAGTCAGAAACATTGGACAAGTAATGAGTCTGAAGAATGAGCTCTGTGACATGAAGATGAATGATGATGACAACATAACATCATACTTTGTGAGAATTTCTCAGTTAAGAGATCAACTACAAGCTATTGAAGAGATCATCTCAGAGAAGGAGTTGGTAAACATAGTACTCAATGGTCTTCCCAAGACATCGGATGCATTTGTCACAAGCATGAACACAAGAAAGGAGTATCCGACATTTGAAGAAATTTGGACTTGCTATGCTCAAGAATAATTAAGGATCAGTGCAAAAGAGAAACCCCAAAAGAATTATGATGATCAATCCTTCACAGCAAGATTCAAGAACTTCAGGAGGAAGCCAAATCAAGAGAAGGACATTTTAGAAGTACAACGCTTCAACTGTCGAAAGTATGGTCACTACAAGAATCATTGTTCCAAGAAAAAGAAAAGCAAGGAGAAACATGAAGCATCAATTGCCAAAGAAAAGGAACCTACAAAGAAGACTAAGCAGGATGGAAGAGACTTCTTCTTCTAAAGGTAACAAAACTTTTCTTATTTCTTGTACATATCTTGTTTACATTGTCTCTGTACATATCTTATATATCTACCTCTTGGAATATAATATGTTCCAAGAAGAACTATACCTATGGAAGAACAACAAGATAAGAATGGATATCATTAGATAATACACATGAAAGGATGAAATACAAATCATGTGGAAGCTATTGCAAGATAAGTCGAATCA
>ML784052.1:399268-411986 GCA_009831015.1 Picea engelmannii | reverse complement strand
CAACACTTAGGCTCCCTGGCCTAACAAAACTCATAAGCCTACAGCTTATTCAAAACTTGGCTCACCAGCCTATAGAACATATTTACAATTCTTTTGCATATAACATGATCTGTAACGGGGCTCGGCCTTGGGGACACTACAGCCACTACTGCCAGCAGGTGTCCATAGCCTCGACAGGGTTGCCATTTAACCCACTCTAACATCTGTATCCTGTCAAGAAGTTCTAGATCAGAATGAAGGACATTAAAGAGGTTTCTTTTTTGCAATATTTTCATATACCCGACATTGCTTCATTGTGTAAGTCTTAAACCTGCGAAGTAAAGCAATGCATATATATTCTTAAGCAATACAGAAATTAATCAATGGCTCATACACATAATACACAGAGATCTTTACCGAAAACCCTCAACCGGGAAAACCTTTCTTTTTCATTATATCGAATTTCACCATTCGCCATACAATATATACAATGTTTTTAGGTATTCCATAGATACCAAAACCCTAATCCCTTAATCCGAGATTAATTTACAAATCAGCTAAAAATAGCAAAATCCGCTAAAAATAGCAAAACCCGCCAAAAAAAAAAATCCGGTGAAGGGATCGTCAGACGCAGTCGTCGTATCTGACGCACCCACACACACACACACATGCAAAGAATATAACACATACCCAACACGCTGCCAACATGCCTGTTCAGTACCCCGACGAAGTTGTCTTGGTGCCATGCATGCATTTACCCGCTGCCAGCAGACCTGTTCAGCATCTCGACGCGTTTACAAGCACTTCCCACAGCTCTTATTAATAATTTATTTTGTTTTGTTTTTGTCATAGATATATATCTGAGCGGGGTGATGCTAAAAATCATGATATTTTAACATATTTTTTTCAGACCTCATCAGAATTTTTTAGAACTGTCCTTTATTTAGATCCAGAGATGTTTTATTTAGAAAAATAAATTTCTAAGGCAGGGAGACATCCTCTGATTCATTCCTTTACGGAATAGGGACAGCGTAAAAAGATAATAGATGATCATGAAAAGCTTTACTCAGAAATTGAAATCAATAAACTTCTTTCAAACAACAGACTTTTCCAACACAGATATAAATTTCAGCGATAAACCATTGATGTTTATACAAATTTCTCAGAAGTTATTTCAGCGAGGGAAATCTTCTATTGTCTTTGTCTAAATAGCTCGGTGTACACAGATATGTGCATTTCAAGAACACAAGATGATAAATTAAAAGAAAAATCAAACACAAAAAAAGCAAATAAAAAGCACACAAAAGAAAAATATGTACATAATATACAAGGGAATTCATCAAGAAAAGTATCTCTTTAGGGCTTGGCCATTCACGGGGTAGGTGTCAAGTTTCCCTTCAAGATTCTGCAATCGAAAAGAACTGGGACCCAACTTTTCAGCAATTAAAAATGGTCCAAGCCATAAGTTTTGAAATTTCGTATGCTCTCCCTTTCCCTCGTGTGGTTTGTCCCACTTCAAGACGAGATCGCCTACTTCAAAATTCCTATCAGAAGCAGAATTAGAATCGAACCAAATTTTAACCAATTGTTGATGTTGATCTAACTTTCGTTTACCTTGGGCTCTTACCTCTTCTAGCTTCATCAAAGCGTTAATTCAGTTTTCTAGAGGGGGACAATCCTCTTCTTGGACTTTCTGTGACAACTGAAGTGAAGGAAGGAGAATGTGAGGTGGAAAAATTGCTTCTCTGCCATACACAAGAAAAAAGAGGGAGTTACCTATAGAATATTTTGGCGTTACCCTATCAGCCCACGGCGCGTTCAACAGTGCATTGTGCCAATTCTTTTGACTTTCAACCACCGTTCTCTTGATGATTTTGATTAAGTTCCTCTTTGTCGATTTTGCCAATCCGTTGCCCTGGGGGTAATAGCTAGCAGAAAACTTTATCTTAATGCCTTTTTCCAAAGAGAACTCGCTCATATCAAGAGAGGAAAAGTAAGAAGTGTTCTCGAATACTAAACAGTCAGGGATACCGCAGCGAGTGATAATATTCGAATTTAGAAAGGCAATTACCTGACTGGTGTTGACATTTCTTAGCACAGCAACTTCAGACCATCTAGTAAAGTAATATATGGCTGTCATAATAAACTTGTGCTGTTGTGAGGACGGAGGATTTATTGGACCTATGATATCAAGGCCCCGCTGCTAAAAAGGAGAATCTACTGTAACGGGCTGTAAAGGAAAGGCTGGTTTTTGTAACCGCCCTGATGCTTTCTGACAAATGATACATTTATGACACAAGGCATGGGCGTCTCTAAAAAGTGTGGGCCAGTAATAATCGGCTCTTAAAACCTTATGAGCAGTGGTGTCACCACCAAAATGACCACCAGCTTCTCCTGCATGCAACTCTAGCAAGACTTTTTATGCTTCGTCCTTTTCAAGACAGCGCATCAGTACGTCGTCAAAACTTTGATGAAACAGGGTACAATTAACCAGATGAAAGGAGGCGGACTTTAATCTCAACGCTCTTCTTTTAGCGGGGTATAAGTGATGGGGGCTGACCCATGTTCAAGACAGAATCTTATATCGTCGTACCAAGGACTAGTAGAGTTTTGTGCGCAACAGGTTAAACTTTGATCGCTTGCCCTAGGTTTGACGTATCGTTTTCTTCTTACTGTCCTGTTGCTAAATCAGCAACTAACTTACATAACCCTTGGCGTCTCACTATCTGAGCTAGGGTAATTTCTAAGTCATACTCCTACAAGGAGGTGACCCAGTTGGCTCTCTTTTCTCCTAGTTCCTTCTGCACTAATAGGTTCCTCACGGCTGGGTAGGGAACAATGACTTTTGTCCTTGACTTCAAAAGATAGGACCAGAAGTGCTTAACTTCTTTGAAAACAGCATAGGCTTGTCGATCTACTGCTGGGTAATTAAGTTCAACACCTTTGAAAGTAGAGCTCATAAAGGCAATGGGTACTTCATTGTTCTCGGCATTCTTTTGGGTTAGGACGGCGGCATAGGAACGGTTAGAACCAAAAGTGTAGAGTGTAAAGTCTCGAGAAAAGTCTGGGCTCATGAGAGACGGAGCGTCAATTATAGCCTTATTTATTGCATTAAAATCTTGGTTTTCTAGGGGTCCCCAGTGATATTGGGTGTCTTTCTTAATCAAATTCTGTAAAGGCCTGACCATTTCGGAGAAACTAGGGACGAATCTTCTCACGAAGTTAATCTGGCCTAAGAAAGACTGCATATATTTTTTGGATGTAGGAGGGGGAAGTTTTGCGATGACTTGAGTCCTTTTGGGGTCAATAATCATCCCTTCACTAGACACAATGAATCCCAAGATTTTACCCTGTTCTACTGCAAAGATGGATTTTTTCGGGTTCAAGGAGATGTCGTATTTACGACATTGCAGTAGGACGGCTCGTAAGTGAGCTAGATGATCGTTTTTGTTTTTAGAAAATACAGTCACATCATCTAAGTAAACTATGACGGACCGATTGATTAAGCCTCAGAAATAAATGTCCATTTCTCTCTGAAAAGTGGCACCGGCATTAATGAATCCAAAAGGCATTTTGCAATAAGCATAAGTGCCCCACGGAGTACGGAATGTAGTTTTTAGTTGGTCTGGTGGAGACATTAGGACTTGGTTGTATCCTGAGAAGCCATCTAGTAAGGATAGCCTCTCGGAACCAGATACCTGTTGAAGGATCTGTTCCATGGGCGGGACAGGATAGTTGTCTTTATCATATGCTCTATTGAGGTTTCGGAAATCGACACAGAGTCGAATTTCCCCATTTTTCTTCCGGACTAGGACAAGGTTAGAAACCCACTGAGTGTGTCTAACAGGAAAAATTAACTTAGCATTTAGAAGCTTATTCAATTCTTTTTGCACGGTCGGTTCAAGCTTGGGGTGCATTTTCCTCAGTTTTTGCTGAAAGGGTAAGGTTTGGGGTTTCATCGGGATGACATGTTGTATGATATTAGGGTCGAAAGTTTTGAGGTCATCATACGTCCATGCAAAGGCATCTTTGAACTCTTTAAACATTTTAATGAATGAAACTTTTTCTTGTTGAGAACATCCCAACCCTAGATTAATGCACTGAGGATTTTCATTAGTTCCTAAGTTCACTTTTTCATAAGATAACGAGGAACTATTGGTTTTACAATTGACTGTATTTTTAAATTTATCTTGAAAATCATAAAACTTCTCTAATCTAATTACAGATTTTGGGATCGATTTTACCATATCCGACGAAGATTCAGGAGTTTTCGGATTTGGTATTATCGTGAAATCATGCAAATTGTCATCATGTGTGTGTTCGTCTATCACCGCTCCTTGAAAAGTTTCTTCCATGTGCAGAAAGTTAATAATCTGTTGATCGTCGTCAAAAACTCTCCAATTCGTGATGTTGTCGGGAATGGATGGCCGAAACAGCAGCTCAACTGAGAATGCATCTGGGCATAAGCCTTCTGCAGGAAGAATTTTAGAAGCTACATTAGCTAATAAATATGCTTCGAAGTTATTCAACCTAGGAATGGAACTTATATTGAAAGAAGAAAATTTATTCATTAAATTCCATACCTCAGACTGGTAGCTTTTGAGATGTGGAGAAAGACAGTGGATAGAGTCTCTTACATGTCTAACCACTATTTCAGAGTCGCCAAAGACGGTTAAATTTTAAATGTTCATATCCAAATCTTTTCTGAGACCTTGCAGTAAAGCCTCATATTCTGTAGTATTGTTAGTACATTCAAATTCCAATCTACATGCTATCAATGTTTTGTTACCTGCCAGATTGATAATAACGCAGCCTGCTCCGGCTCCTTCTTTGGACTTTGACCCGTCAAAATACAAAGACCAAATTTGATTTGCATAGGGTACATGGGATCGTTGCGTGGAAGCTGTTGGCTGCATATATGCTACAATATTGGACTTTTGTTCTGGATTGGTGATAGGTGAAGCCTCGGCCATGAAATTGCCGAAGAAGGTGTCCATCCCTTGTACTTCAGGTGAATCAGCAGGAGGTGTATATGGTTCATTGGGATCGTTCAAATCAGTGACCGTGAACTTAAGGTAGCGCTCATGATTTACTCTGATTTTATTAGGCTTGTCGTTCTCTGGAAGCCATAGATGGGACCAATTTGTTGCGAAATAACCATGTAGTTGCTCCGACCAGTCCCTGCTTAAAAACAGACCATACACTTCTGGAATATCCACAACAATTATATCAATAACTTGATGAACCTTGAGGTTAGATGATAATCTAATAAGCACATTCTTTAGTTCGCCTATAACTTTGACATTTGTCTGATCAAGTTGTATGATTTTTAAAGTCGATGGTTCAACTTCAACGTTAATATGCTGGCAAACAGACCAAGGCATCACATTGGATGATGCCCCTGAGTCTACCATACAATTGTGCACGTTTCTATTAAAGATCTCGAAAGTTAATAGAATAGGAGGTACATTTTTGCGAGTACTGATAGTAGTAGCTTGTGGTTTTTTACTCGCAGTTTCTACGACTACTTTATCTACATTATTTACATTATTTACATTACTTATAGGAAGTCTTCCTTTATCTTAAGGATCGAGATTATTTTTAGTGGAAGTCTTCTATGGAGCTTTGTTTTGCACAACCTTGTTACCATTAGAATTACCATTTTTGCCATTCTCTGAGATATTTTGCAACATTTTTTGTAACAAAAATGGAAACTTCAATAACTCATAAATAGAAATGTTAGCCCTTAACTTTTTAAGATCTTCAACAACATCATAATCTACGTTGGGGTTCACATTACTCTGTTTAGTCTCAGCTGATTTAGATTGCTTTGGAGGCGGAGTTGTAGTGTTTTCAGAAGAAGGTTGGTTTGTTGTCTTACTCCTGGTATTATAAGGATGAACTGTCTCGAAGTTAGCTTGAAAGATGTTATCCGAGAAATGTCCAAAAATGTTTGGAGAAGACTCTTCTTCTTGAACTATCTCTTGTTCAACTACCTCCTCAGGGATCTCAGGAGGCATCAAGTTATCTTGGGCTTCTAGAATTGTTTGAAGGGCGCATTGCAAACTTTCTAGATTAAGGCCTTCGGTGGTTGGATTAGGTCGGTTGATGGGAAAAGGCTTCCGGAATAGGGGTTTGTAAGGCCCTTTGCTTGAGGAAGCTTCTTCGGTCGACCTTTTTAAGTCTATAACTTGATTTGACAGTTTTTGAACAACTTTAGTTAGGTTTTCCAAATCAGAGCTTTTAGGTTGTGATTTATTTTGAGTTGGTCTGGGGAGGATTTCAATCTTCTTTTTGGAAGAAGAACTAGTCTCAATTTCGTTTCTAGTAGAGTCTTTAAGACTAAGTATGTCTTTTTCGATCTGGCTGGCCTCCTCGAAGGCTTCTAACAACATGGCTTTCTTAGATTGTTTGACCCAAATAGCTATACTCTGATGCAAAGCCTTAGTGTAGTATGCTATTATAAGACTTTCAGAAGGCATGGAATCCGCAGGGATTCGGTTTTTAAGTGTTAAGAATCTTTGATTAAAGTCTTTAACTTTTTCTTTTGGGTTCATTCTTAAGCTAGAAAGGTCCATGACTAGGACTTCCAAAGGCTTACTGTCTCCGAACTTTTCCAAAAAGCATGACTCAAACTTTTCCCAAGACACGATGGTATGGGGTTGTTGGGAAAAGTACCATGTTGATGTGTTACCCTCAAAAGTATACGGGAACAACCTACAGACAACATCTTCATGTTCGACATTGTGGAGTCTTATGGCTAACATAAACTTTTTAATGTGATCTTCAGCGATCTGTTTTGAGTCAAGGTCAAACTTCAGAAGCCATTTCTCCGGGTGTTTAGGTAAAGGGTGTTGAGCTCCAGGTACAACTATGGCATCCTGATCAAGCCAGGGTCTAGCAGGGTTGTTCTGATTTTCCATTGGGGTAGTGGGTGTGGAAGGATGAGAAGGGGAATTGCCTTCATCAGAGGAATCTACTCCAGAAGAGGAAGGAGATGATGAAGGTGGTGAAGGAGGTATCCCATATCCTCCTGCAGTAGGATTTAAGATTGGATCTGAAGGATTCATAGTGAGGTTAGTGTCACCTAATTGTTCTCTGATATCAGAGAAATCCAAAGGTTGGCCCCACGGATGGTTTGGTTGCCTCAAACGGGCTAAGGCACTATGTGTTTTAATAATAGATTGACGAACAATCTCTTGTATGTCACCACCTGTAGGATTAGGGGTTGCTGGCTCAACTGTGATCTGTGGATCGTCGGTTGAAGTAGTTGTTGTTTGAGGGGGAATATTATCGTTTGAATGGCTTCTAGTCACTATAGGTGAGTGATTAGGTGGTGGAAGAGTCTTGTGACTGCCTCGTGCCATTAATTAAGTTCAGGCCCTCCTTCTAGCGCCATTTGTTGACGAGCAAAATCGACCATCCGTCAACTGAGAGAGTGGAACCGGTCTGGGGTTGTCTAATAACCCAAGCCATTTGGGATGAACCACCCTATCGGGTTTAGCGGCTCCGTTAGCCGATCTAAGGTCCTAAGAAAACAAAAAAAGAAAACCAATCTACAATAACTAATCTAACTAACAATAACAATTAAAACAAACTAATAAACTAATAAACTAATCTAACTAAAACTAACTATTAAACAAACTAAACTAATCTAACTATTCTATACATACAATCTACTAACTAATAATATACTAACTCTAACTAATTAACTATCTAACTACTAACATAAATAAATTATATTCACAAAATGTACAATATCTACAATTTACAGATTTAAATAAAACCTGAAAAATTCATTTATATTCTGCTCTAAGACAGAGAAAGATATTTTTGTTGATTTTATAATTTTATGAACAGAAATAAAACAAAACTAACTAAACTAAAACAACTAATATACTAATTCTAACTACACATCTAACTACTAATATAATACTAACAAATTAACAAAAATAAAATACAAACTAACCTAGAGAAACGCTCTAGATCTGCCCTGTGTATGATGATTGCGCTAGCTGATCGGAGGGAGGAAACCCGCACCGAATTATCCAGGAGCTTCTCGTAAACAATAGTTGCAATGCTCTTCAGGTGTGTTTACAGGACAAACAAGACATAAAAATCACAACAATCATATGATTTATAAATCTCCACAATTAGATAAATCCGTATGCAAAGACTTATACTAAATAATTCAACTGATGAAGAAGAGAAATCTGTCATTCATAAACAGAACCAAGTAATTGTTGTGTTTTTAAATGTTGAAAGAAATCAAACATGGATCATATTAATTAATTCATATCATTTTGAAAAAGACTATGATAGCAATGTAGTCTATAATCAATTGTTAATGACATGCATAAACTTGAAACAAAAGATTGACATTATGAAAGCGAAAGTTGTAGTAGAACATCAACTTTTGTCTCAGTTTGTATTAGAAATCCATAGCCTGGTTCTCCCACAAGTGAGGATGATCCTTATTACAAAAATAATAACTATTTATAAGTTTTCCATAGGGTAAAACCTCCTTGTGGAAGTTATCAAAACTGTTTACATAAATCTGGGAAGATATCCCAATTTTAACTAAACTAGGAACCTACAATAAAACTAAACACACAAATTTCCCCTAGCCTGTCCAATATGTCCCATACAATTCGAATTTACCTGAAAAGGACCAAAAATGAACAAGTTAGAAGGATTCTTTATTAATAAAATGATAAAAATATAATCCTATAGACTAGCTACAGAATCTTGCGATTCTGTAGCTGGTCTAATAAGACACAAAATCAGCATTAAAATCAATTGAAAATCTTTTAAGAATCAAATTCAATTAACATTCAATAGCTATTTGAAAACGAATCCTTCAATTTGAAATTGTTAAACCATTCGAAATCAAACAGGATCAAAATCAATCAACCGAATACAGAGATAGGTGTACTCTGTTTCGTTTGTTGCCAAGAGTCGGGTAGACAGAATCATAATCAAACAGTTTTGAAATCGTTTCATATCCAATTTGAAATTAATATAATCAAAACAAATCGCAGGCAATCACTGTGCTTCCTCAACAACAGGAGATATGATCGAATCCAAACGAGATCACTTTTCAAATCGTTAAAAATGTATTTTCATACGATCTAGGCCGTGAGCGAGTTAAACCATAACTGAATCGTAACTGTCTACAAACGAAATTGTAACAGGATCAATCAATTAATAACAGAGTTCATAATAGATATCCGATCATTTGTTATTAGCCAAATGGGCCGGCAAGATTGATTTACCTTGATCAAAATCATTTCTTTTAAACGAATTATAACTGGATTCGATAGTGATAACAAAATCAATCAATTCGTTTTGCAAATTAAAATCAAACAGAGCAGCTTTTACGATCCAAATCCAGCTCATGAAAATGATCAAACTAACTGAAAATAAACAGCAATCCAATCAAGCGGATCAAACAACGAGGATTTAACATAGTCATTGTATATCAACAATGTTCCATGATTCGGGCATGAATATTATTTGCACAGACTTAAATGAAAGCATTGTTTCCGAAAAAACAGAGTCGTTCTTCCCAAATTGGAAACGATCAGAGTTGTATCTTAGCTATAACACAGCATATGTAACAACCAAACTCATGAAATCATTTGACGATCACCATATACTAACCATAACGAAATCAAAACATGATCGTATGCTAAATCTAGCATGAAAAATTTTCTGTTTAAATTTGATAAAAACAAATTCATTTGACAGCAAATCATCCATTTTAACTCAATCGAACAAATCAAATCCAAACATGATCGTATTCTAAATTGAGCACGAGAAACTTCCTGTTGAGAGTAGATACAAAACGAATCCAATTGAAAGCAAACTATCAGTTTCGTTGACTCAATCAGACCAGCGACCAAATTAAATCCAAACGAAAACCATTCAAATCCAATAAAAATCTATCTATGGCTAAACTGGGAATGATCAAATCGCAAAAAATGAAATTCCATTTATTTTTAGCAAAGCAAAAATATACAGGATGAACACATTATGACAGAGTCATTTCAAAATGTAAACAGAGCTATTCGAAGACCAAATTCGAATCATTATATTAACCCTGATCATTCACACAACTAGAACAATTTTGAAAATCATACCTGTATGATGAGCAGATGGCTTGATCACAACAATTTGGAGTTGATAACGGCTGTGGCCGATTCAACATTCTTGAAAATGATGGAGCCGGTTGTCTTCTGCTTCTTATCAATTGCTTGGAGTTGGTTTCTTTGACTGGTTAATACTACAATTTGATCTTCCAGTGATTGAATTTTCGATTGGAGTATGGGAACGTCGATGTAGTATCGTTCTAGCCATGAATCACATTAGTCACAGGGTGACTGTGTGGGCTTCGAAAACACAGGTGAGGGTTTGATTACATTGTTGAGGGTTTCGTTAGGCAATTTAATCCTAGGGTAGTTAGGATTATTCTTTAGGCAGGGAGGAAGATTCATCATGAAATCATAAGGCGGTTCAGGGCATAAACCCTGTGAGTAAGGGTACTCACTGGCTAAAAAATGTTCAATGTCAGAATCCGAATCCTCACTAAGGATTATAGGCTTCGAATCAGCAGAGGGTTTAGGTTTGTTCCTTGCCATTCTCGAAATAAGTCGAGCGTTCTTTTTACCCTTGGCATTAGCAGTAGGGTTTTCTTTAGCCTTTTTGCTAACAGGTCTCTTTATAGCCTCGGCCTTTTCAGTTCCAACGTCTGGTAAGTCAATAGCAGGGTCGACCGAAGGCTTAGGAGAGGGCAATAGGATATGGAAGGGAACGGGTGGCCCGACCTTGGTTTCATTCACCACAGGTTTGTCAACCTGGACAGGGTCTGTATCACAAAAACCATTTCGAGCGATGAAAGCTCTCCAGCTATCACCATGTAAACTCAAATGATAAACAACGATAAGTTTAATTAGTCCATGGTGGAATAGGCTACTGTCGGCCTTCAGCCTTTTAAACCTTTTTGACATTTTATACAGGATACACTGAAAGTAAAAGGGCATATTCAACGGGAATCCCATGAAATTCATTAGCAAACGCAGGTGGTAGAGAAACACGAGTCCATATCGACCTTCACAGGTCATGAACTATTTGACTATTACGAAAAGATCATGCCATCGAGTTTTCAACGCAGAGATGGGCATACCTCTGTCACAAGAGGTGACCTTTCGGGAGACGAACAGTAGTGTCCATGGCACCTCCTCGACCTTAGAATTTTTGAACCAACGCTGTCCCGAGGAGGGTAACCCTGTAGCAGAAGTAATAAACTTCTCATCAATTTCTAACTATATGTTGCCCACCTTGGCTCTATATCCATCGAAAGTCAAAGCGAACTGTTGTGCAACACAGAGATTAAAACCCTCAAATCGTTGTATGAAGGTGAGCCACCCATTTTCCTCCAAGTCTTTGCGAGCATTGTCAAACAACAGTAAGGCTTGTCTGTCGTTTGGCTCGATCCACATGACTAGTGCCATGGAGTCGAGCACACGGTAAGTCCAGGGTTTGGATCATAGCACACACAGGAGAAAAATGCACGAAGGGTTATTCGGGCTAACAGAGGTGAGCTAGGATAAGGACTAGGCATAAATGTTAGCGTGCGAAGGTGGTGGAGCTTATCTCTACCATGAAAAATAGTTATTTCCAATAGTACCACCACCGGCGTTCATAGTTGTTAAACCTCATTATAGTATAGTTCAATAATCATATCATTTGCCCAACCAATGAATCCAATGGTAAGTGTATAAACCAATGCGCGCAACCAACGTTGTGTCATAGTTTTTAAACCATCAACTTTCAATTTGAAACCAATACCAAATGTTTAACCAATGTACCAATGTATCAGCTCATATCAACAGTTTAATGAATGTGCCAAATGGTGTTCATAAAATCAACATATCAATAGTTATGAAAACACGAACATAGGTGTCATATTAAAGATATATACAAAAGATTTAACCACAACACCTATGTATTTTCATGAAACCAAAGGTCAAGTAGTTCAAATAACATATAAATCCAAATGCCAATGCGATACAAACTCAATGAAGCCAAGTCACACAATCAATACAAGAATGCCCAATGAGTATAGTTCAACAGTTTTGCCAGCTGCATAATGATAAGTGCAATGTAAGCGCAATAGGCATTTTGACAAGAAGGATCATGACAGTTCAAATAATGATTTCAATGCGACTTCGAAAGACTTAAATTTTCACGCTTACAGTCGTGAAAACAAAACGAAGGTAAACGTGCAAATGTCGCAAAAGAAATAAAAATGTCGTTTATTTGAAAATTGCGACGAAAAATTGATGTTTGTAAAACATTGGTGTAGGCAGCTTATAAGACAAAAGAAAAAAGTGAATTGGTTGCCAACAGGTACTAATACAAAAATGTATATTGTAACATATTAAAGTATTAATACATAAACACATTATTAATTAATATATTGCTAAAATATTAATACACTAATAAAGTAATACATTATTAAAACAATAATATATTAATAAATACAGTATTAAAATATTATTACATTAATACATTTATTATGGTTGACTATAATCATGATTTCATATGGTCATGTCTATGAATGACATTAATACATTAATTTGTACTATAATAGGATTCCCTTAATGGACTGGAATTCCTACCTTAAAAATCTTTACGAGTTCCCTAATGCCATGGACACCATTCCTATTGTCCCTAC
>ML784052.1:353880-399218 GCA_009831015.1 Picea engelmannii | reverse complement strand
GCCAATCCTTATCCCTCACATACACAAGCTCTTCAATTTAGCAGTCAAGCAGGGCTTCCCTAAACCCTGGACGCAAAGCCTCATTGTTCCTATTTTTAAAAATGGGGATAAAAACATTCCCTCTAATTATAGGACCATTATGACTAGCTTGATTTTAGCCAAGCTTTATGGAATTATTTTGGAAAAGAAGATTAGCATTTGGCTAGAAAGTCACGGTAAAAGAGATAAAGGTTAGGCCGAGTTTAGGAGATATCATTCAACTGTGGACCATGAGCACCAAGCACAACACTTACAACGGTCTAATATGGACTCAAATCAAGCAAGCGATCAAGTTCAGTCTTCAGCTGAGGAGATTCCATTCGAAGTTCATATTTGCGGCTCTCAGGCGATCAGGATCATAAAGTTGCACGAAGTTTAACATCCGACAAAGTTCCGAAGTCATGAGGTCAATCCTAATCATTGGCGATAGGAAGGGCACGTGGCGAAAGATCAACATTTCGCAGTTTCAGAACTCGGGAAGTGTTGAGGCAAGAGTTGTTAGAACTTGCGAAGTCCAAACTTGCGAAATGATCTGGACCGTTCAATTCATAATGACACGTGGTGCAGGATCAACATTTCACGGTTTCAAAACTCGGGAGGTGCAGAGGAAAGATTTGTTACAACTCGCGAAGTCCAAAAATGCTAAATGATATAGATTGTTCAATTCAGAAGGGAAGGTGGCGCAAGATCAACATTTCATGGTTTCAGAACTCGAGAAGTGCAGAGGCAAGAGTCATAACGACTCGCTAAGTGAAAACTTGCGAAATGATCTGGACCGTTAAATTCAGAAAGGCACATGGCGCAGGATCAACAATTTCATGGTTTCTCAAGTTGAAAAAGTCCAAGGGCAGAGTCATGAGGACTCACGAATTGTGAAATCATGAGTTGATCTGATTTTTTGTATCAAGGAAAGTCGTGGACCGTTGATCTGACTCTGGCGAAGTCAAAAATTCAGGAATCGGGAGAAGGGAGGTGAGTAGCCTTTCAACTTCCCGAGATGTGAAATCCCGATATGATGAAGATTAGATCTAGATCATGGATCTTATAGGGATAGGTGGCATCCGATCTGATGGTTCGCGGAAGTGAATTTCGGGAGTTTTGGGAGAAATTGTGGTCGTCAAATGCATAGACGATCTGATCGTCGATCTGAAGAAGGGCAATTTCACGATATTGGGTATTGGGGGAGTGTAGTCAAGTGATGTGAAGGCCCATGAAATGCGAAATCATGATGCGCCCAGGAGTTGGGCGCATGGTCATGGCCCGAGGTCGCATGCAGGATAAATGCAGTGAAGGAGAAGTTGGCACCACGAGCTTTGGAAGCGTGAAGGAAAGAGTGTGAATTTCATGAGACCTGCACCAAAAGTTGAAGATTCCCATGTGAGTTAAAAAATGAGACCATCATGGTTTCAAGGTGTCGGGTTGACTCAAAGGACTGCTAGCAGCGCATGGTAGATCCCTAGGCGTTAAGTCTTGTATTGATCACGATGAAGGAAGATAATGAAAAAAGGAGTAGTGGTTGAAACCTCAACTCACTCCATAAATGGAAGGTATGGAAGGTTCGGTCATGGAGACTGAACCGTCATCCCATGGTACTCCTACGAGAAGATTTTCCTGCAAAACCCATGTTGATCTGAGCTTGCGTCTGACAGAAGAATGTTTGCACACTCTGACGGAGCAGGTGCCGACTAGAAGATTTGAATGCAGGGGCCTGATCACACTACTGGTAGTTGCAACAGTTTTGAGTATATATACTCAGTTTTGATATTTTTTTTAAGGTCGATGGTCGAGCTATGCTCCCGCATTGTAAAATATTTATAAAGCACGATGGTTATATCGTTATGTAATTCGATCTGAGATTTCTTGTTTAATGAAAGCCAACTTCTTTTTCCATCTTATCTACGTATGATATTGAATGTTCATGATCGAAGGATTCGCATGGATTGTGGTGACTGTGTTATAATGGATGTTTGATTACAGTGCAATTATAGCGTTTTCAATTTCCTGAAACTTTGAATTCAAGAGGATCTTATTTTCAAAGTTTTTCCTCCATAGGCTGCTAGAAGACCTGATGACCAAAGCAGACCTTTACATATTCTACTCAATTTCTTCCTCCTACTCACCCTTACTACAAATTACTGGCTGAAGTTGATCAAGACCTCATTTTCTTGTGCATACTGCCCCAGTTTTCTGAGTTAAAATGATATTCTCTTGAGTCTGCCCCATTTGACCTCTTTAAATCCATTAACCATGACACATAAACTGATGGGTATTGGGCTTACCTCTGCCGCAATCCAGAGGTGACTTCTGGTGCTAACATTTCTGGCATCGTTGTCAAGGATGAATTGAATATTTTCCCTGGGTAGAATGACAACGAACTTCTGATTTTGAAGTTGCATAAGCAATCAGAACCTTTGAAGATTGCGCTTGCACCTGGTGACTCCACTATATCAACTCCATTGTTTTAGTGTGGCTGCTTCTGGCTACACCTGGTAGCCCTTGGGAGAACACAACAATCATATCTGGTCTTTGATGGTGAAAAAAGACCAGACACACTCTTACTGCATATCTTTCACCTGGAGACTCCATGATTAAAGAATCGATTGGAAACTCCACTAGTTTGAAATGGAAAAAATCCTAGCTCGAAGGTTTTCTCCTTTTGATTTTTCTATTGTTTCTAGTTTTCCTAATGTTGTCCCTACTATGGATGAATGGGGTGATTATTTTCCTATATTTAGAGAGCGTAAAGAGGACAACCCTTCTCAACATCTCTGTGAGTTTCATGAACTCATGCATCAATGGGAGATACATCATGAGGATGTATTATTAAAAAATTTCATGTTCTCGTTAGTAGGGAATTCTCATGAATGGTATCATTCCTTACTCCCTGCTAGTATTTCCTCCCTAAGGGAATTTCATGCAACATTCAATAGGCGTTGTCAAAAGTATTATTCCTCTGAGTTAATCTATCGTAACTGTTGTGAGGAGTATAGAGATGATGTTTAGGACATAGTTTGTTCTTACGAAAGCTGTGAGGATGAGGGACATCCCTCGAAGGAGCTGATGGAGCTGATACAATCACTTTCTACAAGTATATCGGAATTAAAGGCATATTTTTCTCGCCGCTCTTATGAAGAAAATGCAGAGGATATTTTGGTTCTAGAAACAAATGTTCTTGGAAGCTCTGCTTATGATGAAGAAGTGATGTCGGATACTGGTCGAGAACAAACATCTTTTGACGGATATCCCAACGAAGACGACGAAGAGCAGAGCTCTTCCATGGTTCCTTTTTATAGTGATTGTGAAACTGATCCTGGGGAGAGCCATGAAGGAGAAAAGGAGGAGCCACATCTTTCGGCTATCTTGGCTCAGAATTTTCCCCTTTCAATTTCTCAGCCATATCTGGTTATCCACATCCAGTGTCGTCTATAAATGAATGGGATGATTATCTTCTGAGATTCAGAGGAAGCAAGAATGACCATCCCGGTGAGAAATTATTAAAATTTCATGTATGCATGATTGAACATGGATTATTTCACGAGGATGTCTAAATCAAGATATTCAGTTTTTATTTAGAAGAATATGCTCTTGGATGGTGTCTATCTCTCCCTGCTACTAGTATCCATTCTTTGAAGGATTTTCACAATGCTTTTAATTCATATTACGAGAAGATTTACCCGACTCATCTTATTTTTTATGACTGTTGTAAGAGGTTTGCACTCCACATTCTGCAGACGATAGAGTGTTCCTCGTGTGATGAGTCTGGTGAAGATCTGATTGAGAGAGAAAGCAAGGATGAAAGTGAGTATTTTGCAAATACAGATGAAATGTTTTCTCTCTCTATTTCCCAAGAAGAAGTCCTACCAGATATGATTGATGATAGCGTTGATGATGGCATAACTATGGATGCATTATTTTTCGTCCCTAGTACACCTATTGTCTCATATTTAAAAGAAGAAATGGTTGAAGAAAAGAATCAAGATATTTCTCTTTTCTCTTTGCAAGATAAAAGAGTTATGCGCTCACCTACCCCTGAAGAGTATTCAGAAGCAAAAAGCATAGGCTGCCAATCTTCTTCTAAAAGTGAAAAATCCTACCAAGATCAGCAAGATAGAGAGAAAGAGCCATCCTTGGATACACATGAAAAGACTTCTTGCTCTCAGCTAGCAGATGTTTTTAGAGTAGAAAAAGAAGAAAAAGAACAACAGAAGGGGTATTTTATCTCATGTCCAGAGCCTGTAAGTGAGCAGCCATCGTATGAGGTCAATCAACCTGCATCTGTCTCTCATCCACCTATGCCTACCAGAGATATTCAGCCATGTGTGAGGAGCTGTGTGACAGAGCAGGCTGCCTGTTATAAATTTTTTGGAGTTTTTCGCTTAGCCTATGAGCCTGTGAAGGAATACATGGAGTTGTATTTCCTTCATGTTTTTAAGTCACTCAGCTTTATCCTAACCTCAACATTAGGAGGAAAGTTGAAGGATGTAACTGCTCTATTGTCACATTTGCATCATCTGTTACTAATCACAGACAGAGTAAAGGAGCTTCCAGTTAGGAAGTTACTTGAATGGCTATGGTGGAAGTTTGATTTCACCTAGCACTATGTTAAAAATCAATTAGTATAGGAATGTACATAAATAAGCTCCTTCAGAGCCCATGTATTTTTCTTTCATTTTTAGGATAGTGTGCTTGTCGGCCTTTAATCCTCAGCAAGATGTTTTTTTAGCATGAATCTATAGCCCAATAGATAAGACACTGGAACTGTGTGTTCTTGGCATCTCGCAGGGAGCATGCCATCCCCCATGGAGCCAAATTTTATCACATGAACTTGTCAGGGCCTTGTGAGTTGGTGGTTTATACCCAAGTCTATGCCCATGCCCTGTTCTTCTATCTTTCGCAAGCCATGTCTTTAAATTTTCCCCTTCAGTCGACAAATTCATTTTGTTTGCCCCTTTTTGTTTAAGCAGTCATCTTTGTTACCTCTATCAATGATCCTTCTGTTTTCCCGAACTCTTAGCCAGTCATCCAAGTTTTTTATTTTACACAGGCCGCAGCCATGAGAACCAAGCACAACACTTAGAGCGGTCTAATATGGACTCAAATCAAGCGAGCGAGCAAGTTCAGTTTTCAGCAGAGGAGATTCCATTTGAAGTTCATATTTGCGTCCCTCACACGATTGGGATCATAAAGTTGCACAAAGTTTAACATCAAACAAAGGTCCGAAGTTGCGAGGTCAATCCTAGCTGTTGCCACTCGGAAGGGCACGTGGCTAAAGATCAGCATTTCGTGGTTTCAGAACTTGGGAAGTGCAAAGGAAAGATTTGTTAGAACTCGCGAAGTCCAAACTCGTGAAATGATCTAGATCGTTTAATTCAGAAGGGCACGTGGTGCAAGATCATCATTTCGTGGTTTCGGAACTCGGGAAATGCAGAGGCAAGAGTTGTTAGAACTCGCACAGTCCAAACTCGCGAAATGATCTGGACCGTTCAATTCAAAAGGGCACATGGCTTAAGATCATCATTTCACGGTTTTGGAACTCGGGAAGTGCAGAGGCAAGAGTCGTAAGGACTCGTGAAGTGAAAACTCGCAAAATTATCTGGACCGTTAAATTCAGAAAGGCACGTGGCGCAGGATCAATGATTTCGCGATTTCGCGAGTCAGAAAATTCCAAGGGAAAAGTCGTGAGGACTCACGGATTGTGAAATCACGAGTTGATATGAGCCATTGGATCGAGGAAAGCTGTGGACCGTTGACCTGACTCTGCCAAAGTCAAAAATTCGAGAATCGGGAGAAGGGAGGTGAGTAGCCTTTCAACTTCCCGAGAAGCGAAATCCCAATACTATGAATATTAGATCTGGACCATGGATCTTATAGAGATAGGTGGAAGATGATATGATGGTTCGTGGAAGTGAATTTCAAGAGTTTTGGGAGCAATCGTGGTCGTTGGATGCATAGAATATTCTACCATCGATTTGAAGAAGGGAAATTTTGCGATATCATGTATCGGGGGAGTGTAGTCAAGTGATGTGAAGTCCCCCGAAATGTGAAATCACGATGTGCCCAGGCGTTGGGCCCATGGTCATGGACTGAGGTCACATGCAGGATAAATGCGGTGAAGGAGAAGCTGGCACAAGGATCTTTGGGAGCATGAAGGAAAGAGTGTGAATTTCATGAGACCTACACCAAAAGATGAAGATGCCTGTGTGAGTTAAAGAACGAGACCATCATGGTTTCAAGGTAACAGGTTGACTCGAAGGGCCTCTAGCAGTGCATGGTAGATCCTTGGCGTTAAGTCTCGTCCTAATCCTGATGAAGGAATTTAATGAAAAAATGAGTGGTGGTTGAAACCTTGGCTCACTCCATAAATGGAACGTATAGAAGGTCCATCCATGGGGACTGAACCGTCAACCCATGGTACTCCTGGGAGCAGATTTTCCTGCAAAACCCATGTTGATCTGAGCTCACATCGGACAGAAGAATGCTCGCACAGTCTAACGGAGTGGGCGCCGACTGGAAGCTTTGAATGAAAGGGTCTTATCATGCTCCTAGTAGTTGCAGCAGTTTTGAGTATATATACTCAGTTTTGATATTTTGTTAAGGTTTAGGGTTGAGATAAGCTCCTGTATTATAATGTTTTAATGAAGCTCTGGTTCTTTGGTTATGTAACTTGATATGAGATTTCTTGTTTAATGAAATCCAGCTTATTTTTCCATCTTATCTTCGTATGATACTGAATGTTCATGATCAAAGGATTCGCATGGATCGTGGTGACTGTGTTATAATGGATGTTTGAATGCAGTGCATTTATAGCATTTTCAGCTTCCTGAAACTTCAAATTCAAGAGGATATTGTTTTCAAAGTTTTTCCTCCTTAGGATGCTAGAAGACCTGATGTCCAGAGCAGACCTTTACATATTCTCCTCAATTTCTTCCTCCTACTCACCCTTACTACAACTTAGTGGTTGAAGTTGATCAAGACCTCATTTACTTGTGCATATTGCCCCAGTTTTCTAAGTTAAAACGATATTCTCTTGAGTCTGTCCCATTTGACTTCTTTAAATCCATTAACCATGACACATAAACAGATGGGTAATGGGCTTACCTTTGTCACAATCCAAAGGTGAATTCTGGTGCTAACAGCAATGATGGGGCTATTTTGTTAAATTGTGACGATAGGGAAATGCTCGTCGCATTATGACATTCACATATGTTCATCACATTGAGATGTTAGAAAATGTTTGACACATTGTGATGTCAAGACCATGTTGATTATGGCTAACCATGTTGGACCATGTTGATTATGGTTAACCATGGTTTACTGTCACATTGCAATGTTGATAATGTTTTCTTCGTTATATTGCGACATCAAGTTTTGTTTGTCACATCACATATAAGGAACTATCACATTGCAATGTTGATCAAATTTTCTTCATTAAATTGTGACCTTAGGTTTATTTCCTAACATGACATCGTAAGGTTCTGGTCATCACATTGCAAGGTAGGGTTTATGTTTAGCACATTATGGCATTGGAATAGGTTTGTCACATTTTGACACTGGGTTATATTTGTCACATTGCGACTTCACGGAATGGTCGTCTCATTGCAATGTTGGGCGATGTTTTTCACATTGTGACATAAGGTTTTGTACATAACATTGCGACAATGGGTTATGTTTGTCACATTGCAACATATGGAAATGTTTATCATATTATGATGTTAGGTTGTTTATGTCACATTGCGATGAGGAGGCTATGTTAATCACATTGGGTTGATGATGTTATATTCTTCATAGAGCGACAATACAAAATGTTCGTGACATTGCGACAATGGAGCTATTTTGTTAAATTGTCACGATAGGGCAATGTTCGTCACATTGTGGCATTTGCATATGTTCGTCACATTGTGGCATTTGCATATGTTCGTCACATTGTAATGTTAGGAAATGTTTGACACATTATGACATCGATACCATCTTGATTATGGTTAATAATGTTGGACCATTTTTATTGTGGTTAGCCATGGTTTATTGTCACATTTTAATGTTGATAAGGTTTTCTTCGTTAGATTGTGACATCAATTTTTGTTCGTCACATCACATCATAATTTTATGGTCATCACATTGCAACATAGCATTTTTGCATATCACAATATGGCATTAGAATAGGTTTATCAAATTTTGATAGTGGGTTATGTTTGTCACATTGCAACACCAAGGAATGGTCGTCTCATTGCAATGTTGGGATATGATTGTCACATTGCGACATTAGGTTGTGTATGTCACAATGGGACAATGGGTTATGTTTTTCATATTGCGACATTTAGAAATATTTCTCACAGTATGACGTTAGGATATTTGTGTCACATTACGACAAGGAGGCATATGTTTGTCATATTATGACATTGCGAAATGTTTCTCACATTATGACGTTAGGATATTTGTGTCATATCACATTGAGACAATAGTAAATTTTCGACACTTTGCGACGATGAAGTTATGTTTGTCACATTCTAGAAATAGGGATAGGTTCATAATATTGCGATGTGACTATGTTTGTCAAAATTTGACGATTATGACGAAGCTATGATGGGGCTATGTTCATCACATTGCGACAATAAGGCTATGATGGTCACATTGCAACATTATTATGTTCCTCATATTGCAACTTTCAACTTTGATTTTCATATTACAACATTGGGTTATGTTTGTCACATGACAAGGTTGGTTCATGTTCCACGCATTATGGAAAGAAAGTTTTCTCCATTTTTTTTAAGAAAATATAACAAAGTGTTTCATTTGTCACAAAGATAGGAACTTTGAACTGATGTGATGTATTACATAGAAAGAAAATTAGAATCATACTTGTTCTAAGGACATTGATAAAACATCATACTTAACTTTACAGATGATGATTTTTACTTGTTCTAAATAAGTCTCCCACCCATGCAAAAATTTCATTAAATTCCACATAGACAAGCACGTATAGAACTTTTATTAAAACCCATATACTAAAAAGAATAAATTCCACACTCATTAAACCATATTTTCAAATCATTAAAACAAATAGATGTCTTATAACAGTAACCCTAATAACCATTTGACCTTTGTATATTATTAATACTATATTGTTAACATGGTTAATTATTAATATTAATTAATAATTATTGTATAGAGGTTATCTATGAATAATATACATACATATGTTGAAATCACCCTTTGTATAATATAACTAATTATGTATATTTATAATAACTAATAGTATAGTTAATTATTATTATTATTTAATAATTAATAATTATTAATGTATCATGTATAATAACAACAAAGTATTAATAATACTTTATTAATTATATTTGTAATGTCTATAATTTTTACTAATAATAAAGTATTAATAATAGTTTATTAATAAATTTAATAAAGTATTGATATGTATTAATGGTTATTTTGTATATTCATAATAACTATATTAATTATCATTAATAATTCTAGTAAAGTCTAGAGAGGTATACATACCCTACCCCCCTTGGATTTGAACTCGTGACCTCTTAGGAGGAAACATGTGTCCTTAACCATGAGGCTCACTCAGGTTTTATAATATAAAGAACATCTGTGTACTAATCCTAATAACCCAAACCCAAACCTTAATAATCATTCACCTTAATATATTATTAATACATTATTGCTAACATGATTCAGCATTAATATTAATTAATAATCATTATATAAAGAACATATGTGTACTATTAAAGAACTCCTTTATAATATAATTAATTTCTTATATTAATATTAACCAATAATAAAATTAATTATTTTTATTATTATTACTTAGTATTTATAAATGTATTATGCATAATAACAATAAAATATGGATAATATTTTATTAATAAAATTATTAATGAATATAATTATGACAATGACATTAATAAAATATTATTAATGTCATTGTCATTGAATTTAAATTATTATTATATTATTATTTTAAAATAAATATTAATAAAAATAGCCATAACCTCATCATATTCTAACCCTAATCCTAATTACCATTAAGAATAATTATTTTGGTCACTCCCAACCCCTAAGCCTAATTATTATAATGATTTTGGAAGTGACAAAATGTCTAATTATAAAAAAAAAGTATAGCTATAATATATTAATGTTCATAAGAGTACCTCCTTTCAAAAGATCCTCAACTCTAGGTATCAAACTATATTTTTTTGTTTATGTTATGCATGTAATAATTTTGGACATAAAGTTTTGAATTGCAGAGCTAACAACATGAACATAAACAACTTTGAAAGTCATACACAAAAGGGTTATCCAAGAAGGCCTAGTAAAACACAGAGAAGAAGTTACAACAGGTTTGAATCCTTGAGCATTGAAGTGGAATGTTACAAATGCAACAACTTTGGACACATGGCCAAATATTGTAGAATGACAGTCCCTCCTAAAGAACCGCAACAGAATAACAACAGTCACAGAGATAAACCTCAAAAAGCAGAATAAGAAAGCAGAATCAGTATAAGAAAGTAGAATCAGTATAGCAATGAAGAATGCACACTCGCTCTACAAGCTAAGAAGAAGAAACATGGTTGGTATGTTGACAGTGGTTGTTCAAAACACATGACAGGTGATAGAGATGGGTTTCTTACTTTAAGAAATGAAAGAGATGGATCAGTCTCCTTTGGAAATGATGATTCGGCTAAAATCATTGGAAAAGGCACAGTCAGAATTGGGAACAAGAATACAAAGGCAAAAAATGTTCTACTAGTAGAAGATATGAAACATAATCTTCTAAGTGTGAGTCAAATGTGTGACCAAGGTCATAAAGTTACTTTCGATTCACAAAAGTACGAGATAAGAAAATAAGGTTCAGGAAAATTGATTGCTACAATTGCGAGAACTTCAAGCAACATATATGTGTTAAGTGAAATTGGAAATGAAAAGTGTTGTCTAGGAAAGAAAGATGAAAGTTGGCTATGGCACAAAAGAATGGGCCACATACATTTTGATAACCTTGTCAAAGTCATCAAAAGAGAAGTAGTCAGAGAAATTCCCCAGATCACGAAACCAACCAATACTTTATGCAAGCATTGTCAACAAGGAAAGCAAACAAAGACCAAATTCAAATCAAAGGAATATTCAACGACAAGACCACTAGAAATTGTGCATACAGATCTAGTTGGACCAACTACAACAAAGGGTTTAAAAGGTGAGAAATACTTTATGTTATTAGTTGATGATTATACAAGAATGGTTGTAGCTTGTTTTCTCAAGAATAAGTTAGAAGCTTTTGAAAACTTAAAGATCTACAAAGAAATGGTTGAAAATGAAATGGATTCAAAAATCAAATGCTTGAGATTCGATAATGGAGGAGAGTTCACTTCAAAGGAATTTATGGACTACTGCAGCAGTCATGGAATAAAAAGACAATTCTCCATTGCTAGGATGTCTCAACAGAATGGAGTTGTTGAAAGAAAGAACATGACAGTACAGGAAATGGCTCAAACAATGATAATGGATTCTAAATTGACAGATATTTTTTGGACACAGGCAGTGCATACAACAGTTCACATTCATAACAGAGTAATACTTAAAAACAACACTGAAAAAACTCCCTACGAGCTATGGAATGGAAGACCAACAAATGTGAAGCACTTCAGAGTTTTGGGGAGCAAATGTTACATCAAAAGAGAAGATGGCAGAATGGGAAAGTTTGACTCTCGTGTGGACAAAGGAGTACTTGTTGGTTACTCAAGTACAAGTAAAGCATACAAGTGTTACAACCTGAGACTGAACAAAGTTGTGGAAAGCATCAATGTAACAATTGATGAAACAGGTAGACAAGAATTAAAGGAAGAAGAAAATGAATCAATGGAACAGCTTTACGAAGAAGAAGCAGAAGATGAAAAGGAAGTAGAAGGGGAAGATGAAGAAGATCCGACAGAAGCATAAGAGAAAGTTCAACAAGTGCCTCCAAAGACACCTAGCATACGAGTACAGAAGAATCATCCTTCAGATCAGATTATCGGAAACAAAGATGCAGGAGTTGAGACTAGAAGAAGAATCGTTTCACCAGAACAAACGCACCTAGCACTCTCATCTACGATTGAACCAACCTGTTTTGAAGAGGCCAGCAAGGATGAATTTTGGAATAAGGCCATGGATGAAGAATTGGATCAAATAGATAAAAATGATACTTGGGAATTGGTTCCAAGATCAAAGGATAAGAATGTGATTGGCACAAAGTGGGTATATAGGAATAAATTGAATGAATATGGATAGGTTACAAGGAACAAAGCTAGATTGGTATGTAAAGTATATGCACAGGTTGAAGGAATCAAATTTGAAGAGACATTTTCCCCAGTGGTCAGAATGGAAGCAATCTGATTGCTTTTAGCTTATGCATGCTCCAAAAATATTAAAGTGTATCAGATGGACATAAAATTAGATTTTATGAATGGGAAACTTGAAGAAGAAGTCTACATTAAACAACTAGAAGGATTTTAGTTGTCAGAGAACGTAGATTATGTGTGTAAATTAAAGAAGGCCATGTATGGTATAAAATAGGCTCCTAAAGCAAGGTACTCTAGACTGGATAAATATTTACAGCAGCCAGGGTTCAGAAAATGAAGTGCAGACAACAACCTCTACATAAAGGTAAGTCAAGATAGTATTTTATTAATTGAATTTTATGTTGATGATATTATTTTTAGTAGTGATGATGACAGGTTAAGCCAAAAATTTGCAAAGGACATGCAGAATGAATTTGAAATGTCATTACTTGGAAAACTATCCTTTTTCCTGGGACTTCAGATACGTCAAAGCCACCAAGGAATTTTTATTTCTCAAACCAAGTATATCAAAGAAATGCTAAAGAGGTTCGGAATGGAAGATTGCAAACCAGTTATCACTCCCATGAAAACCAGTTGCAAGTTAAGCAAAGATGATGATTCAAAGTCTACATATCAAAGGCAATACAGGGCAATGATTGGTAGCCTAATATATGTGACAACATCCAACCCATATGTAATGCAGGCAGTTGGGCAGGTGGCACAATTTCAAGCAGCACCAAAGAAATCACATGTATTAGCAGTGAAGAGGATTTTCAGATATCTCAAAGAAACAAAAGAGTTTGGATTATGGTATCCAAAAGGAAAGGATCTATCACTTATTGCCTACACAGATTTAGATTGGGTAGGTTGTATTGATAACCAACGAAGCACCAGTGGAGAATTGTTCTACTTAGGTGAGTGTTTAGTATAATGGCTAAGCAAGAAACAATCATCATTATCTTTATCTACAACCGAGACAGAGTATATTACAGCAGCAACATGTTATACACAGATTCTTTGGATGAAACAAACTTTGACAAATGTATAGGTTGAGTAGGATGAGCCCATTCCAATCTATTGTGATAATACAAGCGCCATAAATATCTCAAAGAACCCGGTGATGCACTCCAATATAAATCACATTCCAATCAAGTATCACTTTCTATGGGAACAGGTTGCAGAAAAGAACATCGGAGTTGACTATGTGGGTACAAAAGAACAAGTAATAGACATGTTTACAAAACCACTTCCACGGGAAGCCTTTGAGTATCTTTGACAGAGACTTGGAATTATTTCTACTCCAAAATGAATGCGTTTGAATGTTTATCTTATATGTATTAGATGTACACGAGGAAGCACCATAAAGAGGACAGTTTAGTCAGGGGGAGCAGAATCGGATGGAAAGATACATTTTCCATTGATGACAAAGGGGGAGAGATTTACCAGATGCAGAGGACAGAGGCATGGTTCCAGGGGGAGCAATGGTCACAGAGATGCAGAGAACATAAGAATGGTTCCAGGGGGATCATGAGTGATATGATTTCAGTATTGCATCATAGTGTTGCCATCAATGCCAAAGGGGGAGATTGTTGATTAAGGTTGGTTGTCATTGATGTCAACCCTTGAAGAAAGTCTGGTAGCACAAAGGTTTGGGTAATGGACCCAATTTTGTTTGATGTAAAGATGAATCATTATTGTCTTGTCATGATTGATAAGAAGTACAAATGGATGAAATCCAAAGTGGTCCCTTTATGGTGAAATCTCTCACGGGAAGACACTTTGCGAATTGAGTTATCCTAGAAGTGTGGTTAGAGAACCCATTCTTAATTGTGGAATAATGAGATGAAGGTCAGTGAATTTGTCAATGAAACTATCCTCGATGGATAGTGTTTTTCATGCCATTTACGGTGGTATGTGGAACGTCACATAACTCCTCACGGTTAGAGAGTTATGGCCATATGAAGTTGAAGAACCCTCATGGGTCATATAGAAGCCCCTAAAAGTCAAGTGTTTGCAAAAGAAATTATTTAAATAATAAAGTAAATCGAGAACTCCCTAAAGTAAGGAAAGTGTAATGCTACATGAAAGTATAAATAAGACGCAAAGCTCTCTCATTTAATCACACTTGAATATCTATTTTTGTGAAAGGTTATTTGGGCAGATATTATTGATAGAGAAAATTGCAGTGAAAAAAGTGCGGCAGAAAAATCGGGGTAGAAAAAGTGCAGCAAAAAAAGTGCGGCGGACAAATCGCGGCAGAAAAAGTGCGGCAGAAAAATCGCGGCAACAACATGGTTAGGGTCTATTTATGAAAGATATGGCACATCTTGTTTGAGGTATGTTTTTTGAGCTAGGGTTTAGCTCTTGAGATGGTATTGGATGTTCAGTATTGTTGCATATATCAGTTTTGTTGAAGGATACAGTTGGTATTTTGTTATTGGTATTTGGCATATGGGTATTGGTCTTTTGGTTGTGATGTGTTGCTGAAGTTGTTGGTTTAGCTTGAGGCTACATAACAGTGAGGTTGTGGCACATGGTTTGATGTAAGGGTTTATGGTATTTGGTTTATGGATAGAGTGATGAATTGTTAGATAACTTTTGATGGTCATATTGGTGTATGTCTTTGGTATATGGTTGAGGTACATGTTGGGTACATGGTTGAGACCAATAGTTGATGAATTGACACATACATGAGGTGTATAGTTGATGAGTTAGCACATACATGAGGTGTATAGTTGATGATCTTGGTACATCTTGATGAGTCAAGGTTGATGCATGGTACATGTTGGTTTAGGTTATTGGTACAGGTTGTTTGGTGCATATTGATTGGTACAGATTGTTATAGGTTATTGGTACAGGTTAACAGTGACAATGACAGGTTGTCTACATTTAGCATTTATAATTCGGAGTGGTTGGACAGGGCAAGGATAGGTGGTTGTAGCCACCTTCCGGTTGTAGTTGAAGAACTTAGGGGGTTATAGCCTCCTTCTGGTTGTAGCCAAAGAATTGGGGAGTTGGAGCTTACTTCAGGTTGTAGCCTGAGAAACTAGGGGGTTGGAGCCTCCTTCTAGTTGCAGCTAGAAAACAAAGGAAGTTGGTGCTTCCAATGAATGTAATTCTTCAAGACATATAAGAAAAAACATTCTATGGTTTTCTCCTGCTTTGGGTTTCCACGTAAAAACACTGGTGTATTGTGTATGTGTATGATTACTCATTTGTTCATTGTTTATTTACTCTGCAATTATTGGATGATAATGTTACACTGATATAACACTTGCATTATATGGTTAAAAAAGATTAAAATTTCTCTATTACTGATTCACTCCCCCCTCTCAGTAATCCAACAGATTTCATGTTCTTTCTTTTTAATAATAGGGTGTTTCATCCCACAACTATTGGTTAGTAGTTAGAAGTTATGACCAGGTTTAAAACTTCCAACTTGGTATATGTTTGAATTGCCTAATGTAAATATTCCTAATAGCCTTTTTCCCTCTTGCCTCTATATATTTTCTGATAACCTGTAAAAAGAGAAAAGGAGGTCCCTTAACCCAAGCCTAAGGGACCAATAACCGTCCAATAACCCTGTAAAAAGAGAAAAGGATATCCCTTAACCTAAGGGACCAGTAACAGTAAGAACAACCAAGTTATTTTGTATAGATTTAATTATAGCAATTGATGATTGACAACTAACATATGTGTAATGCGTATTTTATTGTGTTCTCATACTCCTCTCTTCATATTCACCAGTTTAGGTACTTGTAAGGTTGTACTCACTACTGCAAAATGATTAGTAATGAATTGGAACTCCAACTATCATGGTCCCAATAAGCTCCAAATTTCATTTATCATTTATTTAATTATGGTCCCAATGAGTTCCAGATTTAATGTATCATTTATTTAATTGCCAATTATTTCTTATTATTTTTAGTGTAGTCGATTTTAGATAAAGCAATTGTATGTACACTTATTCCATATGTCATTTTTAATTTAGACAATTTTTAAACATTTTCTAAGTACAATAATATCTTAAAAGTCTTATTTTGACACATATGTAATATTTAGAACTAATATTACAATGTTTATCTAGTTGAACCTTTGTTTAATTCCAGTTTTATGGCTATAGTTTTTAGACTATTGACTGAATATTAAAAATAACAAAATTTATTTATCTATAATGTTATTGATGTTATTGGATCATTTTTTAAGTCTTATTGTAGAAAGGATAGAAGATGTTCATGTGAATAGAGATTTCCTCTTTGTGGCAATGTGTAGTTAATACAACACAAAGAAATGTATAGCATCCACTAAGCTGCCATTATGATGAAAAAAAAATACACAATCATGACATTATGATGAAAACAAAACCTCAAGATCGTTAATTGTTTTTGTTATTTTAAATTTGTTGATTAATTTTTTAATATTTTTTTTTGGCTTATAAGAAAATATTAGATACGTTCCCTAAATAAAAATCAAACAAACTCGTTTCCTATATAAATACATTGACTTTAAAGAGCAGCGAAATCTGAAAATATTAAATACATTACATAAAACTAAAAAACAAATAAAGTATTGGAAGGGGAGCCGTTCGAGGCGTTGGATTTTTCCTGCTTAACTGCACATTAGTTAGAACCGGAGAGCCCTATAAACCTTACTTCCCGGAGTAAGGGTTACAAAAGATTCCCTCGCCCTCTCTATAGTCTGATGTTAGTCCAAACAAATGACTAACCGATAAAAAGATTAGCAATTCGTGAGAATAAACTTCAATGACCAGACTGAAACGTCTAGTTAGTGCCTATGCTCCCATTTACTTAGGATTTGGATTTTACCAAACACTACCCTTTGCAACATGGGTCTCTCCTAAAGGACCAAAAGACACATACAAGCATTGGGGCAATAGCATGACTATTTGAAAAGTTATATAGTAAAAACTTATAAACTATATTTCATATTTAAATGATTTAAGATAATAACAAAATAAAAATAAAAAAAATTATACAATCTTTAAATTCAATAAATCAATATATTTTACTTAATATAATATATATATATTTTATATATATTAAAAGAATTAAAATATAATTACTATATTTCAATCCAATTACCAAAAAATTGATATAAATCCATATTAACATATACTTATATTTTAACCAAATTACAAATAAAGGAATATAAATTCATATTAATCTATACCTATTAAATGTCTAGAACTATTTCATAGTTTTTTATCATACTTAGTCATATTTATATATAATTGTTTTTTATCATATTTAGCCATATTTATATATAATTAATTTGTTGATCATATTTACATAGCATTAAAAAAAATAAAAAAAAATAGTATAAGATGAATGAAATAAATGTTCAATTTTATTTTTTTTTTATAAATAAATCATTATATTTATATTTACATTAATTTTAATAAAATTAAAATTTTATAAAAAGATAATAAAAACTTATAAATTATATTTTATTAATTTAATTATTTATAATTAAAAAAATAAAATTTAACAAATTATATATATATATATATATTGCACTACTTTAGAGTTTATCGATCATACCTCTTCATTTTCACATAGAATTAAGAAAAAGGAAAAAAAAAATGATCCTACCACTTCATATTCACCTAGTAGGAAGAAAAAGTAAAAAAATGATCATACCTCGTTCATATTCACCTAGTATTAAGAAAAGGGGGGAAAATAGGATTAACAGAATAAATCATTATATTTACATGTAAATTAGTTAATAAAATTTTATGAAAATTATTATAAGTTTCAATGACTTTTGGTGTAGATTGAGGATTTAAAATAGAAAATTAAAAATATTTATTATTTAAGGATTTTGTTTTTTTTTATTAATAAAATTATTATTTTTAAAATATTTGCAATGATGATGAATTGTTCTATTGGACTTTAAGAGGGTAAGGGATTACTTGCAAGTTTTTAGAATTTTGTTTTTGTGCTTGAAAAGCAGTAAGAAAAATTTTCCCAAATCACCATAGTTTTGTTGACTTATGAGGTTAGGAAGGTTGCTAGTGTGACGAATATTTTGAAATTGAGATCTAATATGGGCATAGGCTGGACAATCTAAGAGAAAGTGTTTTTCATCTTCAACCCTCTTAGTATCACAAAGGTGACACACTCTTTCATCCCATGGCATTTTAGGAATAAACCAATGCCCAGTTTCACTATGGAGCTCATGAGAATTTGTTCTTATCTTTGCAATGTTTATTTTTTTCTTTACACTTGTCAAAACATATAGATAATTTTGATCTTCTAGATTAGGGTTGATTACCTCCTTATAATACCTTAATTTTCTTTTTTCCTCTAACTCTTTAACACCACATTTTCTCCTTAAATTTTGATTTAATAATATTTTTAATAGTATTCTTATTCTACAAAATGGTCTCCTCCATGATTCTCGAATGGCTTAGCCAAAACTGGGCATCTTTATGCCATCCCCGCTTGAGTCGAAGGTGGTTACAGTTGGATTTTGAAGCAATTTTAGGAAACCTCTTGTCTTCCATGTTGTTTAACTTGTTCTTATACATTAGGTATTTAGTCATATTCGTGTTATCAATGGAGGAAAGGCTTGCCTCTAAGAGGAGGATAGGATAGGGCATATTTCCTTTAATTTTGAGATTATAGGTTATATATTCTTATGGATTTGCGTTATCTTTCTCCATGATTCTCGAGAGATACTACATCCCCAAACTTCACATCTATATAGAATAACAGGTGTAACAAGAGTCTCAAAGAGGAGTTTCTTATTATCCCATGTCCAAAGATCGACTGATTTACAATTGTTTTCAAGCCCATAAAAAGCTTTCCATCCTCTGATTATCCTTTTCTCAGTGCTATAATCCCAGTTAAGCTTCTGGTGAGTATTGATTCCAAGATATATTTAGATGAAGTCACTTCCTCCATATTGTTGTTGTCATATATGAAGGTATCATAACTGATCTTATTGGATTTAATGATCACAACTTTCGTCTTGTCAGTATTAGCATTCATACCTGTATTGGAGCAAAAATCCTTGAGGATTCTTAGTTGCTTTCCAAGATCGTGGGGACTCCTCATCGTAAGAACGATATCATCAGCATAAAGAGTAAAAATCATGACTATACCAGTGACAGTAGAACCAACACAACCTGCTTCTTCCAGACAATCTTCTAACTTGTCAATTGTAACACACTGTTTCCCTCAGTTTGTAAATATAACTATAATGGCCAAGAGACTGGAAAACTTAATATGTGTGAATTTTTTATTTGATGGACCTTTGTATAAAGGGTCAATGAACGTAAATTATGTTATTAACTAGAAAAATGGATAAGTGTTGCATGACTACAGAAAGGGGGGTGAACTAAGAAAGACCACGGATGCTATGAAAAGAGAGGGTGAAGGGGACCATGAATGGTTGTGTTAACCTTCACCAAACCAGTACCTTACTCGATTTTATTGCTCAGGACCAGAATAGTTCTCTGACCCATAAATGAATTACAGACAGGTTGGTAGGTGGGAAGACCTCCTCAAGAGTTAATGGGGGCTTCCAGACTTGACCACGGGATGGGAATTCAAGCCACACACAATCTTGCAAAAATAGGCAAGAAAAGAAGGTGTGGTGGGCATAGGGGGACCTGCGAAGAGTGCGGAGACGAGAGGTAAATATCTCGGGTTCAAGGAAGAAATAAAAAAATAAACATTCTGGTCACAGGAAATGGCTGAGAAGGTTATGATACAAGCTAATAAACGAGGTTGGTCCTCCTTGCTTGGTATCGTGTAAACCATTGCCAATATCCTGCGAGAGGAGAAGAGTAACCTTCGTTCCTACTGATGTTGAGCCGAAAGAAAAGATTTTGTTGCAGAGCATCGTGGTTGAGCTCAGGGGTGGCTAGTGGTAAATCTATTTGGATTGATTGATCCTATGGTTGGGTGGAAACGGGCACCCCTTTCAACAATCTCTTCATGTTATCTAGTTCTGATAAGTATTTTCCATGTTTTATGTATTAAAATGGAATAATGGATGAATGCTTGGATTTATACATATGTTCATTTATAAATGAATTCTGTGTGAAATGGTTATGATATGTGTATCCTCCTTCTCTTTTTAAACTTACACTTTTGACCAATAGTCAGTATGCCCAACTTAGCTCCTAAGGCTTCCTGGGACATAAGCTTGTAAGACGACTAAGATAGGAGATATCGTGACGACCTGAACTTGTCTGTCTAAAGAGGATGTCTCTTCCAGACCCCTTGTCCTGTGACCGAAACTTCCAGACTCAAGTCCTTAACCATTTCATGGTAAAATCTCATGAAGGATAGCTAAGTGGAAGCCTTAAAAAGGGGAGGTCCCTTCATTTGGAAGATGAGTGGAGGAGACCTGTTCAAAAGGACCCATATGACCAATACCCAGGAACCTTGGGCTAGGCCTAAGGAAGCTATGTCCCCTTGGCTTCGTAGCTCTGGAAGTCCGGGACTTCGGAGTATGACCGATCTCATCAGCCTTATACAGGTCAAAGCAGGAGACTCAGTTTCCCGTAAGAATGTACGATGATAAGCGGTTCCCCAGGTGGTTGGGTGAACCTATCTCGCCAACTAAATCAGGATCCAAAAACCTCGAAGGTTGGAGCCGTGAAGGGCCTATAACCATAGATCGTGGGATCCTTTAGATCCTTTTCCCAACCGTCGATATATCGGGGACCTGTGGCGCT
The DNA here is from genome assembly GCA_009831015.1 of Picea engelmannii. Taxonomy (NCBI): domain Eukaryota; kingdom Viridiplantae; phylum Streptophyta; class Pinopsida; order Pinales; family Pinaceae; genus Picea; species Picea engelmannii. The sequence goes on along the minus strand of ML784052.1, from coordinate 378,143 downwards.
AGTCCCTCTAATTCAGATATTGGACACTTCGGAAGGTAAGAGGAGTTTGCATAGCAACACTCCCGAACGTCAAAACCTCGAGGTAACCAGAGTTGTAAATCAATAAGTCTACATGACTGGATATTTATCGTGAGATTTAAGGAATGTAGAAGCCTATCAGTTCGAGGTGACGAGGTGCAGTGATGTCATTCATGGTGACGTGGATTTAAACATGACGAGCCATGAGCCACTTGGACCCATGCGCATCACCTACCCCATAGAGCCCTTGAAAAATGACATGTGTCATCTCGAGTGAGGGCACGTGTCACCCCTGACCCATCTACGTATCAGTCTTGGTTCATGCCTACCTGGCCAACATGGCTGGTGATGTAATAAAGACCCTATGAGTTTAGACAACTTCAGAGTTCAGAAGATTTAGTGAGTGGTACAATATAGGAATGTCCAACCCAAATTGTCGATCGTCGAAGGTCGAGATTCGAATAATGATAGTCGATCGCCGAACATAATGAGAGTTTGGTAGTTTGGGTATAGTGTGGAATAAGGAATGTTCGATGAGAATCGTCGATTGCCAAAGGTCGAGATTCCAATAACGATAGTTGATCGTCTAACATAATGAGATTTTGGGAGTTTTGGCATAGTGTGGAATAAGGAATGTTCGACGAGAATCGTCGATCGTTGAACGTCGAAGGGCTAGGGGCACGTGGAAACATTTCGAGACTCCAAGGATTTGGAAAAAAGGTATGATGTGTGTAGATATTCAAATTCCCGTCCTTAACCATAGTTTCTCAGCAGAGGAAATGGAGCGTTGATTTCTTCTGTTGTTCGACGATCTAGGAATTTGTCAAAAATTGAGGGAACTCCCGAAGTCTGGGAACTTTTGGAGTGTTGAGACCTTGCTAACACAGGCTCTTAGCTCCCAGTTTTTCAGCCCGAGGTCACGAGCAGGACCCTGCTAACTGGTTTAATCACCTAGTGAGAGATGTAAGCTTTGGGAAGCTGGTTAAAAGGGTTTTGTCTTAAGTAAAGGACCAAAAAAACGAACCAGAAAAAGAGAAAATTTGATGCCCCACCCCTAGAAATGATATTTAGGGGTTGGGAGTGTTACAAATTGGTATCAGAGCCAGGTTACAACACTTGGCCTGCTTGGGCTCATGGAAGAGTTGTGTAAAAACCATATTTAAATAACTTTAAGGGTGACGCCCTACCTTACCTTTTTCCTAAAGAGTCTGGTTAAACCTTTACTAAAGAAAAGAATGAAAGTCTTCTATTGTATGTGTGTACTTAAGAAATATGACTATGTGTTGTTCATGAACCAATAGACTGTTAGCTAACAACAAGTGTTTTGTCAGCAATCAAGTGGTCAGTGAATCACGGGAAACTACAAGCATAAAGGATGGTGACACGCCATGAAGTGGGGGATGGCTCCCATAATAGAAACGAAGAATTTGATGATAGGAGGGCGGTGGAGACCCCTCCGGATTTGGCTGAAATCGTAAGGAGCCTTGTGGTCGAATTACAAAGTTGCAAGGCCGACAATGAGAGATTGATAAAGGAACAAGAGAAGAAAATGAAAATTAATGCAGTCTTGCTATAGAGCTTATCCGACATACAGAGACTATTGCAGCATGGACTTGCAACCATTCATGTGGACCGACGACATACGAAGAGAAGTCGAAGTCCACCTGAGATACGAAAACGTGGTCCCATAAGTGGCCACACTAGGAGGAGTACCTCGAAGAAGGTCCAACCTGGAGATAGGAGACACTCATCGGGAGAATCCTCTAGTAAGGAAACTGGCAACTCAAAGGGATCTTCTAGTATCAAAACTAGCTCACATTCCCAAAGGAGAGGGAAGAAGCGAAAGCATTCCAAAAGTCATGACCCTGAAGAGTTCAAGAAAGCCAAACCACCATATTTCGGTGGTGATATTAAGAAAGGGTAAGAGGAAGAAGCTTGGTTTCTTGGTTTAAAGAAGTACTTCAGAGTTCATGACTATTCCGAAAACTTGAAGGCTCGAATAGCCATATTCAACTTGAATGGAAAGGCTTCCATTTGGTGGGAAGATCTTAAGAATGTGAAAGGAATCCATGAAAATGAATTAGCATGGAAATAGTTTGAGAAACAATTCAAGAAGAAGTATTTGTCAGAGAAATACCTCGACGAGAAGACTAAGGATTTCTAGGAACTCAAGCTGGGACAACTCAACATAGAGGAATATATCAATAAATTCATTGAGTTGCTAAGGTATGTACCCTACATAAAAGATGAAAAGGTAAAAGTGAAACCATTTATCAATGGATTACCTCAGACCTACCGGAACACGATTGAGTTTGACGAGCCCAAGACCTTAGAAGACACTATCTGGAAGGCGAGGTATTGTTACGAACAACTTGGGAGTCAGAAAGAACCTCGCGAGGATTGGAAGAAGAAGAGTGGTTTGGGATTCAATAAGAAGGGGTTCAAATCGTCAAGATTTAAGAACTATAGGAAGGACTCTAGGATAATCCTTCCTGCTAGAAGTGTATATGAGTATAATTTCCCCTCCCAGAGTGGAAATAAAACTTTTGGAGCAACCCCAGCAAAGACAGATAACCCAAATAAGTAACCCTTGAAATGTTGGGGTTGTGGAGAAGAACATCTACTGAGGGATTGTCCACACAGATAGTAGAACAGTAGGAGATTTTTCAATATCCAAGAAGCTATCATTGTCAATGATGTGGCCAGGAGTATGCCGCGAATTTATGCAGCTGTGGATAATAAACAAGCCGACCACCAAGCTTCAGTGGTGGATATGGAAGGTATGATCGCCAACCATCTAATTTCTATTTTAATTGACCCTAGTTATAATTTTATTTATGTGGCCCCTCAGACTGTTGATAAGTGTAAACTGCAGCGACATAGACATGCTAAGCCATCGTTGGTACAACAAGCCATTAGAACCAAAAGAAAATTATCATAGGTCATACCATCTTGCCAATTCATTATGGATAGATTGCCCACCCAAGCTACCCTTAAAATACTTCCCCTAGGATCTTATGACCTGTTGATTGGTATGGACTGGCTAGCTGCATATAAAACTAAGTTGGATTGTTACCATAAAAGCTTATATTTTGTAAATGAAGGGAGAAAGATGACCCTCCGAGGAATTCATAAGCATGTTTCAGTGAGACGAATATCGACCCTTCAGATGAAAAAGTATTGCAAAAAGGGATGTCCCCTATATGCAATACAAGTGTTGGAGTCCATTGAGGATGACAGAACAAACCTAGAGGACCACCCCATATTAAGAGAATATAGAGATGTGTTTCCCGAAGAGGTATCGGGTCTACCTCCGAGAAGAGGCATTGACTTCTCGATAGATCTTGCACCAGGAGCAGTGTCAGTGTCTAGGACACCCTATAGGATGAGTACACCCGAACTAGTTGAGCTCAAGATACAACTAAAGGAAATGATGGACAATGGCTACATCTAACCCAGTGTATCTCCATGGGGAGCACCAATCCTGTTTGTGAAGAATAAATATGGCACACTCCGACTGTGCATAGATTATAGACAACTCAATAAGACAACCATAAAGAACAAGTACCCCTTACCAAGAATCAATGACTTGTTCGACCAATTAGGGGGTGCTTCAATTTTCTCGATGATTGAGTTGAGGAATGGATACCATCAAGTCTGAATCAAGGATGAAGATATACACAAAACATCCTTTAGGACAAGGTATGGTCACTATGAATTTGTGGTGGTTCCATTTGGATTAACCAATGCCCCTGCTACTTTTATGTGCCTGATGAATAATGTACTCAGAAAATTCCTAGACAAATTTGTATTGTTTTTCATTGATGATATCCTAATCTACTCCAAGAACAGAGAGGAGCATGAAGAACATCTTAGACTTGTACTTCAAGTCCTAAGAGAGCATCATCTCTACGCTAAGTTTAGCAAGTGTGACTTTTTCCAGAAACAAGTCCATTACTTAGGCCATGTTATTTCTAAAGAAGGAGTGGCAGTAGACCCTGAAAAGATCAAATCTATTATGGAATGGCCTACCACAAAGGACGTATCTGATATCAGATCCTTTATAGGATTAGCAGAATATTATAGAAGGTTCATAAAAGGATTTTCCAAGATTGGTTTTCCAATCACTGCCCTCCAGAAAATGGGAGTTAAATTCACTTGGACATCATAATGTGAAGAAAGATTTTAGAAACTGAAATACCTTCTGACCCATGCACCCGTGATGAATATTGCAGACCCTGATAATGACTTCTTCGTGTGTATAGATGCCTCCAAGGAAGGATTCGGAGGAGTCCTTATACAAGAAAGACGTGTAATTTGCTACGAATCCAGAAAATTGAATGAGCATGAAATCAAGTATGTGACCCATGATCTAGTGTTGGCTGCCATAGTGCATGCTTTAAAAATGTGGAGGCATTACCTCCTGGGTAGGAGATTTGTACTTATGACAGACCATTGTGGGTTGAGGAACCTGTTTGATCAACCAAAACTCAATGCTAGACAAGATAGTTGGATGGCTCTCCTTAGTGAGTTTGATTTCAAAATCAAACACAACAAAGGAAAGGAAAACAAGGTGGTCGATGCCCTTAGCAGATGTATGAAAATGATTCACTTGGTATCAGTGAGCACCTGTGAAATGGATTTCATGGAAAGAGTCAGGAATGCACAAGAAACATATGCATTCTTCAAGACCGTGGCATCGTACCTAAAGCAAGAGCCCACAGGGCTAAAGTATGAAGGCTATCAGATGTTGAACAAAGTTCTGCTGACTTACAAAAATAGATTGTATATTCCAAGTTGTGACGACTTGAAGAGGTTCATAATGGATGAACTGAACAAGAGACCATACATTGGTCATCCAAGTTATCAGAAAATGATTACGACCACTAGAAAACAATTCTATTGGTCTGGATTAAAAAATGACATAGCTGAATATTTAGCTAAATGTCTAGAATGTCAGCAAGTTAAGGCATAACAACGACACCCAGTAGGGTTGTTGCAACCTCTACCAATTTCAGAATGGAAATGGGAGATCATCTCCATGGATTTCATCACTAGATTATCAAAATCGGCCAGGAAAAATGATGCCATCATGGTAGTGGTGGAAAAGTTGAGAAAGTCCCCTCACTTCATTCCTGTCAAATTGACTTGCAAGGCAATAGATATTGCCAACATCTTCATGAAGGATATATTCAGACTGCATGGCATGCCTAGGGAGATTGTATCTGACAGGGACACGAAATTCACTTCAAGATTTTGGAAGTTCTTGATGGTTGGTTTTGAGACTAAATTGTTGTTTAGCACAGCCTATCACCCTCAAACCGATGGACAAATAGAAAGAGTAAACCAGATATTAAAAGAGATGCTAAGAATGCATGTAATGCATCATCCTAAGAAGTGGGAGGACTACTTGCCACTGGTAGAATTTTCCTACAACAACGGTTATCAAGAATCTCTGAAGATGATCCCTTTCGAAGCCCTCTATGGTAGACAGTGCAAGACTCCAGTCAGTTGGATTAATCCAGTGAATAGAATTACAATCGGACTTGACATGCTGAAAGAAATGGAACAAAAAGTGATTCAGATAAAACAAAATCTGAAAATCGCTCAGGATAGACAGAAAAGTTACGCCGACAGAAAGAGAACTCCCAGAGAGCTCAAGACAGGAGATCATGTCTATCTTAGAGTTAGGCCCATAAAGAGTTCCCTGAGAATGGGAGCTTGTGCCAAGATGACACCTCGATATTGTGGACCCTTTGAAGTCTTAGATAGAGTGGGGCCTGTATCATATAGGCTAGCACTCCCTCCCACAGTAAAGACACATAATGTTTTCCATGTTTCATTATTGAAGAAATATGTACATGATTCTAATCATATAATTGACTGGTCAGTGATCTAGGTGGAGCCAGAGGGAGAATTCCTTCTAGAACCTCAATGCATACTATATAGGAAAGAAACCCCACTCAGGAACCGAACCATTGCACAAGTCAAGGTGCAGCGGAAACACTTTGGCCCAGATGAGGCTACGTGGGAAATGGAGGATGCCATGAGACAAACATATCTATTTTTGTTCACTTTTGTATATACATAGCATGTTGGCAGACAGAACATTGAGGACGATGTTCCTTTAAGGGGGAGGGAATTGTAACACCATGTTTCCCCCAGTTTGTAAATATAACTATAATGGCCAAGAGACTACGGAAAACTTAATATGTGTGAATGTTTGATTTGATGGACCTTTGTATAAAGAGTCAATGAATGTAAATTTTGATACTAACTAGAAAAATGGATAAGTGTTGCATGACTACGGAAAGGGGGGTGAACTAAGAAAGACCACAGATGCTATGAAAAGAGAGGGTGAAGGGAACCAGGAATGGTTGCATTAACCTTCACCAAACCAGTACCTTACTGGATTTAATTGCTCAGGACCAGAATAGTCCTCTGATCCGGAAATGAATTACAGTCAGGTTGGTAGATGGGAAGACCTCCTTAAGAGTTAATGGGGGGATGGGGCAAAGCACCCATCTATAAGGCTTCCAGAAATGACCACAGGTTGGGAATTCGAGCCACACGTAACCTTGCTGAAAGAGGCAAGAAAGGAAGGTGTCGTGGGCAGAGGGAGACTTGCGAAGAGTGCAGAGACGAGAGGTAAAGCTCCTGAGGGCAAGGAAGAACTGGAAAAATAAGCATTCTGGTTACAGGAAATAGCTAAGAAGGTTATGATACAAGCTGATAAATAAGGCTGGTTCTCCTTGCTTGGTATCATGTAAACCATTGCTAAGATCCCATGGGAGGAGAGTAACCTTCGTCCCTACTGTTGTTGATCCAGAAGAAAATATTATGTTGCAGAGAATCGTGGTCTATCTCGGGGGTGGCTAGTGGTAAATCTATTTGGAGTGACTGAGCTTATGGTTGGGTGGAAACGGGCACCCCTTTCAGCAGTCGCTTCATGTTATCTCGTTTTGATAAGTATTTTCCATGTTTTATGTATTGAACTGGAATAATGGATGAATGCTTGGATTTATACATATGTTCATTTATAAATTACTTATGTGTGGAATGGTTATGATATGTGTATGCCTCTTTCTCTTTTTAAACTTACACTTTTTACCAATAGTTGATATGCCCAGCTTAGCTCCTGAGGATTCCTGGGACATAATCTTGTAAGACGACCGAGATAGGAGATATTGTGACGACCTGAAACTGTCCGTTTGAAGAGGATGCCTCTTCCAGACTCCTTGTCATGTGACCAGAACTTCAAGACCCAAGTCCTTAACCATTTCATGGTAAAAGATTTTGAAGGATAGCTAAGTGGAAGCCTTAAAAAGGGGAGGTCCCTTCATTTGGAAGACGAGCGGATGAGATCCATTTAGAATGACCCATATGACCAATACCCAAGAACCTTGGGCTAAGCCTATGGAAGCTATGTCCCCTTGGCTTCGTAGCTCTGGAAGTCCGGGACTTCAGAGTATGACCAATCTCATTAGCCTTATACAAGTAGAAGGTCATCAGGAGAGTCGGTTTCCAATAAGATTGTCCGGCGATAGGCGGTTCCCCAGGTGGTTGGGTGAACCTATCTCTCCAACTAAACCGGGATCCAAAAACCCTGAAGGCCGGAGCCGCGAAAGGCCTAGAACCGTAGATCGTGGGATCCTTCGGGGACACATGGTGCTAGTCCCTCTAATTCAGAGATTGGATGCTTCAGAAGGTAAGAGGAGTTTGCATAGAAACACTCATGAATGTTGAAACCCCGAGATAACCAGAGTTGTAGATCGATAAGTCTACGTGACTGGATCTTGATCGTGAGATCCGAGGAATGTAGAAGCATGTCAGTTCAAGGTGGCAAGGTGTGGTGACATCATCCATGGTGATGTGGATTTAAATTTGACGAGCCATGAGCCACCTGGACCCATGCGCATCACCTACCCCATAGATCCCTTGAAACATGACATGTGTCATCCCGGGTGAGGGCACGTGTCGCTCCTGACCCATCTACGTGTCAGTCTTGGTTCATGCCTACCTGACCAACGTGGTTGTTGACGTAATCAAGACCCCATGAGTTTAGACAAATTCGGAGTTCGGAAGATTTAGTGAGTGGTACAATATAGGAACATCCAACCCAAATCGTCGATCGTCGAAGGTCGAAATTTCAATAACATAGCCAATCACCGAACATAACGAGAGTTCGGGAGTTTGGGCATAGTGTGGAATAAGGAATGTTCAATGAGAGTCGTCAATCGTCGAAGGTCAAGATTCCAATAAAGATAGCCAATCGTCGAACATAACGAGAGTTTGAGAGTTTGGGTATAGTGTGGAATAAGGAATGTCCAACGAGAATTGTTGATCGTCGAATGTCGAAGGGCTAGGGGCATGTGGAGACATTTTGGGACTTCAGGGATTTGGGAAAAAGGTATGATGTGCATAGATAGTCGAAGCTCCCTCCTTAATCGTAGGATCTCAACAGAGGACATGGACAGTTGATTTCCTCTGTTTTTCGGCGATCTAGGAATTTTTCAACACTTGTGGGAACTCTCGAAGTCTGGGAACTTCCGAAGTGTCGATACCTTGCTAACACAGGCTCTTAGCTCCCGTTTTTTCATCCCGAGGTTATGAGGAGGACCCCGCTAGCTGGTTTAATCACCTACTGAGAAATGTAAGCTTCGGGAAGCTGGTTAAGAGAGTTTTGGCTTAAGTAATGGACCCAAAAAATGAACCTGGAAAAGCAAAAATTTGATGCCCCACCCCTAAAAAGGCTATTTAGGGGTTGGGAGTGTTACATCAATGTATATACCAAAAATGGTAGGGGAAAAAGGACAACCTTTCTTAACTCCAATATTGCAGTTAATATCTTTCAACTAGCCCTCAATGTTCTTAAACTTGGAAATAAAATTCTCGTACAAACTTATTGCAACAACACTCAACTCGAAAGACACGCTTATCTCTTCCAACAAATCCCAAAGGTTTTTCCTGGGAACCGTGTCAAAATATTTTCTAAAGTCAACAAAAAAACAAAAAATATTGGTTTTAGTATTGCAGAACTCCTCTGCAATGACCCTAAAGGTAACAATATGGCCCACAGTCGAATGATATATCCTAAATCAGGACTGGCCTTTGGCTCTTTTACCGTGACTTTATAGCCATTGGCTAATCTTCTTTTCTGAAATAATTCTGTATAGCTTTGCTAAAATCGAGTTAATCATAATGGTCCAATAATTACAGGGAATGTTTCTATCCCCAGTTTTAAAAATAGGAACAATGAGGCTTTGCATCTAGGGTCTAGGGAAGCCTTGAGGCTTTGCATCTAGGGTCTAGGGAAGCCTTGCTTGACTGTTAAATTGAAGAGTTTTTGTATGTGAGGGATGAGGATATGCCCTCTTATTTTAAAATTTTATCTTGGTAGCCTTCAATGTCCTTAGCTTTACCATTTGCAAGTCGTTTAACCCCAAATTCTATGTCATCCAAAGAAAAAACTTCATCGTTTGTACGGACAATGGGAATGGTGTACATGGCATTAGGGAGCTCGTAAAGATTTTAAAGGTAGGAATTCTAGTCCCTTAAGGGAATCATATTATTTTCTTTAGTATTGAAAATTATAATTTTCCTCCAGGGCTTCTTAGGATCAAGCTTAGATAGTTGCAAGAGTCGTTCTTGTCTTTTATTGATATGGTACCTTTTTTTTCTTTTTAAGTAGGGATTTATTTGTATTGATCTTATTGAGTTTTAGGGACTCATTAGAAGCATCCTTAATGGCTTTCTTATAAATTTTGCTTTCTTTATCATACCAAGGGTTGGTTGTCCTATTATTCTTTTTACTGAACACCTCAAAAGATAACTTGTTAATAGAAGTGGGGAGGGTAGTTGTAAATTTATGAAAGAGATCTTCAATGTTGTCCTTACAAGTTAGGAGATGTAATTCACTATTTAAATCCTTTAAGAAAAGATCAACTTTATTTTTCGCAAAGATCAATTGTCTTTGATTATTAGAATTTTCTTCAATTGTATTCTTGTGCATGGAAAAGTTTAGAGTTAGGGTTAAAGGCCTATGATCAGAGTTGGGTTCATGGTCATTTAAAATGTAAAAAATTACTATTTTCTTGGAAATGGGGATGTCAGATATCACTTAATCCATGACACTACTACCCAATCCATAAATACAAGTCATCTAGTCAAATTTTGGCCACTTCATTACTCCATTGCAAGTTATTAGGTCCCGAGAGCTATAAATCTTGACTATCTCAATACCAAACAAATTCTCAGTTAGGTCTTGAGAGCTTATTTTGTAGCTATTAGCTAAAACAAGGTCATCATCTAACCATAAAGGATTATGGTTGGAACCATTGCTTAAAAAAATAGCTTGGTTAGCTACAGTCCTAGCATTGAAGTCTCCTAACAGGAGGATATTACCTTCATTTCTCAAACTATAAATATGTTGTTATAAATTATTATAGGGACAATTTTTATCTAGATTGTTTTTCTTATAAAAAAAAAGTAGAATTAATAGATGCAAAATAGAAAATTGCTATATACATATTCTTATCATTGATGTTTGAAATTTCTATCCAATTGTATTGATTGAGAGAGTTGATCTTATGAAGGTGAATGCGAGGAGAAGTGTTATTTCTAATATAGCAGGTTAAGCCTCTTACCCCTCTACGATAGAAATTTTTGTCCCATGTTGACCACACAACAAATCCTTCTATGTCAGGGACCTTAGACTCTTCATGCTCTCAAGTTTCAACTAGACAAATATTATCGATATCGCCTGACTTCCAGATTATCATAGGACCTTTGCACCATGGAAAGCCACAAAAGTTCCAAAAAAGGATCCTGAGTGTCCCAAATTCCTATTTATTATTATCCTTCTTGTCTCTATCCTTAACAATAGCTTTTTTGTTTCTAATTATTTCCCATTTTCCTTATTTCCTGGCTTCTTTTACCTTTGAAACTTCCCTCCTTAATTCAACTTGGTCTTCAAGAATGAGTTCTTCATTTATAAATATTCCTAACCCTTTTAAGCTTGGATATTTACTAAGTATGTTATATTTATGGTCATTACAACTTACTTTAACATGGATCAACCTATCTTTATGTTCAATTATTTTTCCTAACCTCTTTGCTTTTATGAAATAAGTTGTTTCAATTTGTGATTTATTTTTTAGTTCTTCTTTTACTAATGCTAGTGTATCCTCATCTTGTTGTTCTTTTATACCAAACATTATGAGGTTCAAGGCTATTTTATTATGCTCATGATCCAATTCATTTCCTCTTTGATGGGTTTGATATCCAATTTGTTTTTTAAACTACTTATGGCCAAATTGTTTGTTAGTTTTTTTTCTAGCTCTTTAATCCTATCTCTCAAGTTGTGATTTTCTTCAACCTCTCCTTCTTGGGTTGATTGTTTTTGTTTTACCATTTCTTGAATTTTAGCCTCCATTGTCTGCAATTTACTCTTGAACCATAACAATTTATCATTTATATGTGTTTGAATTGTATCTTCGAAGAGTCTAAATTTTTTATCAAGCATCGCCTCTAACTCTATTTGGAGTTTTACTTCTCTTTCTTCACTCTTTTTCTAATGATTCTAACTCTATTTGGAGTTTGACATCTCTTTGTTCTCTCCTTTTTTCTAATGATTATGTATATTTGTAAAGACTCTCTAAGGTGACTGATCAAGATTATTTTCAGCACGAAATGAGAGAGGAGATATAATAAAGCAATGTACAGATATATATCGGATATCCAATAATAAATACAAAGATACAGTAATACACAATTTCTATTAATGAACGAAAATGTACAAAGGCTGTAAACATACAGAGTGAAAGACTCGCTAGAATGGTGGCAGCTTATCTCTGAGAAGAGATGTGACAGATACTCGCATTCGCAAGATGGATTACAATGAGGCTCTAAAGGTCTTTTTAACATAAAGAAAATCCAAAACCCTAACCCCAGAAGATGAAAAGCCAACAACTTTGTGGACCCTGTTTTGGGTAGTTTGGTGTATCCACTTCTCGGAGGCGTAACTTTGCCATACGAACTTCGTTTAGGGCGCACGATAGCTCGTTGGAAAGGTCTATCCAAGGACTACAAATGTTGCTATAACACTTTGGTCAAATCTTTCACTGTGGTTGTGGAGAGCCCTAAAAACGTTGTTTAGGGCCTCAAAACAACCCCGGAAGTTTGGGACCCGAAAACTAGAAAAAAATGTCAAACTAAAAAACTGTCAAAATGGGTCAGTTGGAATAAGTGGGAGGCCACTACCATCGATCTGGATCAATCATTCCTCCTTAGGAATCAATGGTCTCCATTGCGTTGAGTTTTCGGGGGAGAGAGAAAAGCGATTGTTGAGTCTGAATCTTTGTGAGTTGTTTGCCTTGCTGGAGACATTGCGTTGCTTGGTTTGTGGAAAGATGTCACGAACCTGTTGTTGGTGAGGTTGAATCTATTCAACCAGTCGGGCTACATGAGATGAATGTGTGCAGAAGTAACCTTTGCGTTTTTCTACAATCTTGTCGACCTGATTTTGTTGGATAGAAGATGCTTGGACCGAGACTGCAGTGGTTGTAGTGTCCTTCTGTTCACCTTTTGAATAGATTGTGAAGAAGCTGAATTTTGTAGTATGAAATACTACCTTACGACATTGTTTAGGTGGTACAGTAGTCGAAATTACCTCTGGTGTCCTATAGAGATGACCCCCCAGAGTAACAATGACACTACAGAGTCCAGACTCATAAATAGCATGGCGCTTCCACATATATGGTTGGCCCAAGAGAACATCACAGACATCCAGCAGCGCAACATCACATAATACTTTGTCCTTGAAGGGTTGGATGTCATATGACAATCGACATTGTGGACAGAGACAAAGATCTCATCCTTGGCGAAGCCACCCGATGTTGTATGGTTGCAGGTGTGGTGTTGTAAACAATCTCAATTGTTTGACGACCTCTGCTGAGATAAGGTTCTTTTGGCTTCCTCTATCAACAATAAAATGTAGTGGGGTCCCCTTCATCCACATCTGTGAATGAAAAAAGTCGCTCTCCCTCCTAAGGATCTACTAGTTCTTCTAGTTGAATTGTTATAGTCGTGACAATAGCAGTGGGGTCTGTGTCGATGATCTCTCTTCTACCTGTATTTTCTAAATCAAATTCTAAATCATGGTTCGGCTCCTTGTCTTTGATCTCGACCACCAATCACTGTTTTGAGCGACATTCATCGGTGTTCTGCTAGGAGTTTTTGTGGAAATCGTACCATTTTTCAGTGTCCTTCGTCTTCCTGTGACCCTTATTTTCCTGTGTCTTAGATTGGTTTTCAGGAAGTTGTTTATTAGGGTCGTCTTTATCATACTTTGGTTGTTGCGAATTTGTAGACCCGAACTCTCGTTTTTTCTGGTGCTTAAATTTTTGCTTGATTTTAATATCATATCGATAAACAACACCTAGTGATCAGATGTCCAGAAAATCCATTTCAGTTTGGATGTATCTGTGTAGAGCCCCACGGTATTTCAGAACCAAATGTAGCTCGGAGTCTTTGATACCCATCTTGGTGCGCAAGGTATGGAAAGTATTTGTGAACTCCGACATTGTTTGGCCCCTCTCTTGCTGCATTGTGGTCCATCTTATGCATTGGTCTTCATAGTTGCCAACATGGTAATATTTTTTCTTGACCGCATCCACAAAAAATCCCAAGTGGGCTCTGCCCAATATATTCCAGACACCTCTATGGAACTTTTCTCCCAGTAAGTTTCCCACTAATGTTTAACATGGGGGAGAGCCTTAAGGAGTGCGAAGGTGATCTTTTCCCTGTCGAAAAAATGGTGAACAGAGAAATATTCTTCTAGCAGATTTAACCATTTGTCTAGGGCATCCGCATCTATCTGACCTTCAAATACAGGAATATCAAAATTAACATGTACCTTGAAAGGCGAGGTGTCTCTAAAATAGTCGTTTGATGAAGACGTGTTGGTTGTTATCGACGGGCATTGAAGGATATGAGCAAAATTCTCCATCATTTTGTTCCTCTGTCGCGTGAGAGCTTGCTTCAGCAACAAATTAATAGAATCGTTTGCTCCGTCGTTTTTATTTTCTTCCACCATGGAGGATTTCTTGGGCGTGTGAGAGTGATTGTCCTTAAGAGATACAATCTCGAGACCCAACTTGCCATACTCAGACCTCGTCGGGGACATGCACTGAAAAACAATCAAGAGCAGCCTGCTCTGATACCATTGATCCAGATTATTTTTGGCACGAAATGAGAGCGAAGATATAATAAAGAAATGTACAGAGATATCTCGAATATCCAATAATAAACACAGAGATACAGTAATACAGTTTTTTTATTAATGAGCGAAAATGTACAAACAATGTAAAAATACAGAGTGAAAGACTCGCTAGAATGGTGGCAACTTATCTCTGAAAAGAGATGTGACGACTACTTGCATTCGCAAAAAGATGGATTACAATGAGACTCTAAAAGCCTTTTTAACATAAAGAAAATTCAAAACCCTAACCTCGGAAGATGAAAATCCAACAATTTCGTGGACCTCGTTTTGGGTAGTTTGGTGTATCAACTTCTCGAGGGCATAACTTTGACATACGATCTTCATTTGGGGTGCACGATAACTTGTTGGAAAGGTTTATTCGAGGACTACACATGCTGTCGTCACACTCTAGATAAAACTTAGTGTGATTAACTGACTGTGGCGAGCCCTAAAAACATTGTTTAAAGCCTCAAAACGGCCCTGGAAGTTCGGGACCCGAAAACTAGAAAAAACTGTCAAACTGAAAAACTGACAAAATAAACCACTTGAAATAGGTGGGAGGCCACTAACATCCATCTAGATCAATAGCTTTGGAGGACCTCCCCCTCACAAACTGAGTTTTTGAAATAGATGGTGGAGTGCTCATAATAAAAAGTAGAGAAAATAAGTAGCAACTAACTCACTAGACTAACGAACACACTCCCAAGTGCTAAGCGAATTGAAGAAACCAAAATTGTTGAGCCACCCACTAAACCGTTGAGTCCAAATATTTCACGGAAAACCGCAGAGTTTAAATGCAGGTCCGCAAAGTTTATGATAATAGGTCTTCAAATAATAATGTATCACCGCATATTCATATCACCTTAAAATCGTCGAGTTCAAATATTCTTTAAAACTACAGATTCACATCACCTCAAATTCAAAACCACGGATACGCCTCACCACAAATTCAAAACCACGGATTTGCCTCACCGCAAATTCACATCACTGGATTAGGGAAAAATTTATAAGGTATCAACGCAGATTCGCCTCACCGCAAATTCACATCACTGGATTAGGGCAAAATTCATAAGGTATCAACGCAGATTCGCATCACCAGATTAGGGCCGAATAAGGTAGAACCACAGATTTGCATCACCAAATTAGGGATGAATAAGTTAAAATCGTCGAACAAGGTAAAATCGTAGATTCAAAGCCGCAAATAAGTTTGTTCAAAAACAACAATGTCTCTTCAAAATAACATTTTTAAAATAATAGCATTTTAACATATTTTTTCAAATATTCAATAAAATTTAAAAGATTATTTAATTTTTTTCTTAAATATATTAATAATATACAATATGTGTTACCTTAGTAGTAAAATGATAAATCTATATTGATCTTAATTTTAATTATGTGAAAAAAAAAATAATGAATAAAATTAGTGATAATGTAAATATTACATATATTTATTTAAGATTTTAATTAAGATGATGATTATATGTGATTGATTATTGTCAAATAAAAAATTAAAAAAAAAAACACTCTACTACATTGTCGGCCATCAATAAGTATTTGGAAGTTTTCCATCATTGGGCCATATTTAATTCCCATCTAATGAGGAAATCCTCTAAAAACATGTTAAAACTACACTGCTATTAAATAAAACGCAATCCCACTGGATACAAGTAGATCTCACTTATGGACATATCCAACCAAAAATTAAAGGTTTTTTATATTTATCAATTATAAAATTAATCATAATTAAAATCAAATTTAAAATAAACATAACAATTATATATATATATATATATATATATATATATATATATATAATTAAAATCAAATTTAAAATAAACATAATAAAAATATATATATCCAATTACAAACAACCACCCAACCCAACTTAAACAAACCCCAATTATTTCTTATAAAATCCTTTACAATAAACTTAATAAAAATGAAAAAATATTTTATTAAAAATAACTACCCTAACCCAAAGAAACCTCCTCGCTATGTCGTCAAAATAATGAACAATCTGTAACTACAAAATAAGTTATTGATATCATCTAACTATAAATTATTGGATATCATCTAACTATAATTTTTATCAACAAGCCACAATCAATTAATTATTTATTTATTTATAGTTGTTGGGATGTCATCTATAAGTTATAGCTACAACATAATTATTGGATATCATCTCATTATAATTTTTATCAACAAACCACAATCAAATATTTATAGTTGTTGGGAGGTCATCTATAAGTTATAACTACAAAATAATTATCAGATACCATCTAATTATAATTTTTATCAAATATCAACTGGTTCTAAAATTTTCATCATGATGGAATTTTCTAGTTTCATATTCTAATTATTTTCAATTAGAACAATTCAATCCCAATTTTATTCGAATAGAGTGACCTCATTATAATCTAGGTTCACTCTGACGCAGAAAATCCCGATATATCCCCTGTAAGAACATTTTCTCTCGGGATTTTTTAATTACAATCTAGGTTCACGCTGACTACAAGAAAATCCCGAGATATCCCCTGTAAGAACATTTTCTCGAAATCGGAAAATTTTAATTCCTGGGTGTTATTATCCTCTGACTGGGATAACAGAGCTTCATGAAATAGATTCGTTCTTCATTCCTCTCAGCGCAAGGAATGCTTGAGGTTGTGTTGGCGTTACAACAGAGGTTTACCAGTTTTGGTTCATTTCAAATTTTCTTTCCTTTGTTTGCTATTGAAAGATTATTTGTATAAGAGATCACTGATCAGGGGTATACAATGAGAGTGGACCGATCAATAAGCAAATACAAGATTACAATTTCATCATTTGCTAAAAACGGCCTCTTTAGAAACGAATTCTAAAGTACCACAGTGAATCAAAACCCTCTTTACTGTACTGCAGATTACAGTGACATACTCCCTGAAACGAATAAAAACTCTCTTTACTGTAGTGCAGATTACAGCGACATAGTCCAAAAAAATAAAAAAATGTTTGCAAAACCCTCTGACTGAATACTCCTTGAAAAGAATAAAAACAGTGATAGCATTTGGAATAGAAGGTTTCAGAAAGAAACCTGTTTCTGAAAGTTGCTTGTAACAAAAGCAGGGGCAACCTTACAAGCATTAAAAGTAATGAGACGATTGGATCTGAAAGAACAAAGACTGGTTTTCATTACAACATTTTTTATCTTCTACCTCGTAATGGACAGAGTTCATCAGTAAAACCGAGGCAGCTTAAGCATAGGGAGAAGTTACTATCAAAATTGTTTCTGTTATACCAGTAAAACATGTAGCCAGAGATAATGCTTTTCTGTTATACCAGTAAAACATGTAGCCAGAGATAATGCTTCAAGTTCGTGATTAATGCAAAGAATCCAGCTTCGATGACAAACATTTTATTGTACTTGCCAGTTCATGTTGGGACATAAAATATATAATTGTTGAAGGAAGCACTTTCTTCTGTAAAACAAAACATGTTGGGACATAAATTATATAATTGTTGAAGGAAGAACTTTCTTCTGCAAAACAAAACAACATTTTTTCCCAAAGCAGGAAAAATCCTGATTACTGGAGGCTACCGGTGTAGTAGCATTTCGTTTTACCCCTACATATAGCTGCATCACTCTGTAAAAACATCATCCCCTTGATTACTGGAGGCAACCGGTGTAGTAGCATTCTGATTTACTCTTACATAAAGCTGCATCACTCTGTAAAAACAAAATCCAATTACATGTAATAATCTTCAGTCGATCCATAAGGCATGGATTTCCACTCCTACCATCACTCTGTAAAAACAAAATCCAATTACATGTAATAATCTTCAGTCAATCCATAAGGCATGGATTTCCACTCCTACCATCACTCTGTAAAAACAAAATCCAATTACATGTAATAATATTCAGTCAATCTTATGGATTTCCACTCCTACCAGATGCTTTTGGGTTTGGACTATTAACTTATTTCAACAAAAATCCAACCACATGTAATAATCTTCCGTAAATCCATAAGACATGGATTTCCACTCTGATCAGATGCTTTGGGGTTTGGACTGTTTTCCTTATATTTAAGGAAAACGAACTTTTAACCAAATAAAAGCAGTTTAACATCTTACAAAATCTGAAGGTAAAGGTAGTTTCAACCTATCTCTGGTATGTCAAGGAAACCCAATATCTCTATCTAATCATATGGTTTCCTTAAACCACTTAGTCTTAACCTCAATCTTGAAGCTAAGATACCAGAACCTAGTTGAGGAAAAAACAGAACCCAGTTGAATTTCATGTCCAAAGGAAAAAACAAAACAAAAGTCTAAACTATTTTTAACTTATCTTCGGCCACTACTATTTTAATTATTTTTAACTAAACTTACAAAGGAAACAGTCATTTATCTCTTGCACATGGATTTAATCTCAAGGATTAGATTGCTATCGAACGCTACATTTCCCCATCTTGCAACAGGAAGCTGCCGATGCAAGGGATGCCAAGGTGAACCAGACGAAGTGAATGAAAAACCCTCTGTTCATTGCAAGGAATATCCGGCGAGACAATAAGATTGAGAGAGCTGACAGTTCGTTCCATTCGGGACCAAAGAAAAGATAATTACAGGGAAGGAAAACTGCCTTTAGAAGACCTGGATGAGTTGCTATTCACTGCAGGATTTGTTAGGAATGAAACTCTGCTCATTGCAGACGTGGAAAGTGGAATTGAATCAGCAGGTAAAGGAGCACTCATGGGAGTTAAGGGGGGAGTGTCGAGCCCACAGGGGGATGAAACAGCAGTGCCTAATAGAGTGGGCAGGGAAGGCATTTTATCAGTATCATAGATGGGATTCGAAGTAATAGCAAAGAAGCTTTGTCGCTTACGATATGGCTTCAGAGATTCATTTCTTGCAGAGGCCGACAGTGTATGATTATTTCGCCATGGCGAAGACCTGGGAGACGAAAGGGAAACAAATCGACCAGGTGCCAAAGGAGGAGAACTGATGCATGAAAATGGTTGGGAAAGCAAGTCCGACAAGTTCATCGGTTGAGGAGACGGGGAAGCAGGCTTCCAATAACAACGGGATTCTTGCATCTTTTGCTGCTGCGGGAGCAATCCAATAGAATACAGATCCCGCCATTGTTTCTGCAGTTGATGATAACAACGTTCCCGAATATTGTTCTTAGAAGGCGACTTAGAGAGGGAAGGGCAATGTGAGTTTGACAGTCGTTGCTCTGAATCAGAGAACATAATCTTATGTTCCCCCACGGATTCTTCGTACTCCATATCCTCCTTAGTCTCTTCTTTGATAGTGAACAGCACCCTTGGCCCTCCTAGCACCCCCTGCATGTAGAGGTTATCGTTGCTACCAATAACGCCGGGACTAATTGGGGCCAACGTTGCTGAAATCTCTGGGTCTGATGCTTCTCGTATCGACTGAGAACACAAAGAACCCACCAGTCCTTTACGAGTGAATTTGAAGGGCCCTCCCTCTGTGGATTTAGTGACGACATTAGTGATCCTCCTAGTCCGAGGACTCCGGCACTTCCAGTAAAATAAGTAGTAGAGTTCAGCCAGCAGCACCAGCACGAATCCCCCCAATACAATACTCAGCCCTATGGCTAATCCTCCCAGTGCTGCCATGCTTAGTTCCTTCGAAAGCTCTGCTCTTCATTTATCTAAAGCATTCAACAATTGAGCCTTCTACTGGCTATGGCGAGGCAATGCTCTTGAGAATACAGAGTTGAGCAGACATCTCCGAAAATACAAATACCAATGCAAAGCTCAGATGTTCAGTGCATACCTGTAAAGCACAGCCGCAGCAGCCTACTCGGGCCGCGGGCGAAGCAAACAAATTTGCTCTCGTGTAAATTAAAAATAGCTCGAGCCACGAATCCAGCGCATGCCAGGTCCTCTGAGTAAATTTGGGGGTGTTTCCCACAAGTGTGAGGCCTTGTCGTCGCCTGTCCTTCTCTGCAATTGGCACACTGGTGCTTTTATGGCCTACATGCACGAGATGGGACGGAGAAACAGAGGCGAAGTACTAACCAGACGAGAGAGTCGCAAACATTTAAAAATGGTCGGCTGGCTAAATATCGCACGATCGACCTTGAAGCGGTCGCCATTTGGGTTATCGACACATGTGGCCGACAAAATATGTGGAAACTCCTCGTCTCTGATCTTAAAAACCATTTCGGAATCTAACTTTTCTTTTGGATTACAAAATTATAGTTATAATTTTGTATTCATAATTACTTAATACGTCGAGGCTCTATAGCTTCCCATAGTACCACTCCGATTGTCTCCATTTTTCAGTTATCTGCGTTTTCTTTTTTCTAAAATTGGTAATATTTTTTTTTATTACGTCGAGAGGTTTATATCTATTTAAAACTTTTAGATTAATCAGTATTTTAATTAAAAATATTAATTGTACTGTGAAATTTAATAAGAATATTTTTTTATATCTACAGATTAAAAGTTAGGATTAATATAATTTTTTTTTATATTTATTAAAAAAAATTAATTAATCAATATTTTAATTTAAAATATACCATGTACCTGTGAAATTTAACTATATAAAAATATTCTTTGTGTATCCACAAATTATGAATTAGGATTAACATAAATAACCTTTGTACATGTATTTTGTCTTTCTTAATTATTATGGCACCTGATTAACAAAGAATATTCACTTGCTTTTTTTTTTCTTTTCTTTTTTTTCGATAAAAATTAACCCATTGGAAACTCACCCCAATACTTCCCCACATAATGAATGAATGATATAGAGATGGAAAAGAATATTCACCTACTTACCACCTATATGACTCGTTGCAAGATGACAGGCCGCTAAATATCGAGGTGGACGGCAAAAATGTGGGCGCCTCTCGGCGTTCATTATCATTTATTTGCAGTCTGTTTTTGGATGATCCACCACTTTATCCCCTTAGATTAGAGACTCTATAGATTCCACATAGTACTGTCCTTGTTTATTTTCATTTTGTTTTTGGATTATAAGATTGTGGTACTAGTTTTTTAATTCATATTTCTCTCTTATCCACCACTTAATTCATATTTCTCATATTTCTCACTTATCCACCACTTTAGTTTTTTTTTAATTCATATTTCTCTCTTATCCACCACTTTATCTTGTTAGGTTAATTCATATTTCTCACTTATCCACCACTTTATCTTCTTAGGTTGAGGCTCTAACATGGTGCACTCCTTATCTAACAAATCAATATTACAAATCCATCGTTAACTATATCATCATTATCTATATCATAAATCAATATTACATATCCATGGTTAACTATATCATTATATCACGGTTATTTTCTATTAATAAGCAAAAAAAAATAAAAATGATAATGAATTGTTTTTATTTGTATAATAATTTATGTTTAATAGTTAAGTTATTTATGAAGATTGCTTAAATATTATGGTTGTTTTTAAATGCATATAGATCTATTTTAAGTATGAATATATTAAAATATGGTGAATTTAATTTTTTTAGGTATAATTTATACTATTATTTAAAATAGATCTAGGTTCATTTTACTTTAATTTAAAGTTAGAAGTCACAAATTATATAAATATAAATATGTAAAAATACAATTTTGATTATTGTTAATACATTTATATTTAAATTATAATAATATATTTATATTTAAATTATAATAATATATTTATATAAATATCATATTTGTAATATTTTTATTTGTTTGTGAGTATGGTATCTTTTTTTTATCTATTTATATAATAGCGTTTATATTAAGTGTATATATGGAATTTCTCTCTTTCATATTTCCCCCCAAAAAAATTATCTTAATTTTATTTATAAAAACAAAATTATAATACATTAGATGCTTGTAGCATTCAAAAAAAGCTTTTACATCTTTTGAGATTTCTATATATCTCATATTCTTTTTCAACATGTTATGTATATTGTAGCAAAAAGAGAGAGAGATATCAAAGCAAAAAAACTATAAATAAAGTACTCTTTATCTCTTATTTTCTATTAGCGTATGTACCTAGATTTATGCAATAAACTATAAGAAAACTAGAAAACATAGTTAAAGCCAAGGTTCATGAGCATATTTAAAACTAGTCCCCTCTTGATGTTATGTGATCCACCAAGTTCCTTGATCCAACCTTGTTCGAGCTTTTGAAGGACCATCTACTTATCATGTTCATGTCCCTATATGAGAAAGATTATATTAGTGGTTGTACATAATTATACAGAGGATTCTAATGTAAAATTCCTCAGTACTATTTCTGTGTGCATCCATTGAATTACTAGAAGGGAGTCCCCATATATTTGAATATGTGAGATTCTGACCTCATGAACTAGTCTTAAAAGAAGTTTTAGAGGCATCAACTCACAATAATTATTTGTTTCCTTGCCAATTATATATTTGAATGAAATGCTATGTATTGAAGATATAAACAATAATACTCCTGCTCCTCCCCTGGGTGGGGTCTCTTGTAAGGCTCCTGTAAAGTAAGCCTAAGGAATGTTCTAATTGATTTCCTTTTCCTTGGAGATGTGAGTAATTTTTTTATCTTCTACTCTTGGGTATGCATTTAGTATGTTTAGTTCTTGCATTGCACATTTTAAGGGTAATGTCTCTTTAGTTTCAAACAACTTTAGATTCTTGGCAAGCCAAACTCCCCAAGCAATGTTTAGAGGAAGGGCTTCAAATTTTTTTGTGTCCTTATTGTTACACCAAATCCTAAGGGCATCTTCAATGTTATCTCCAACGAGACATATTGATACCCTATCATTCTTTCCACTTCCCTTGTGAAAAGACATGTCATGATGATATGTGCATTGGTTTCGTCTACTTGTTGGCATAGAGTGCACCACCCAACTCCAACAAAAATCCTTTTCTGTAGTATATTCCAGGTAGGTATCTGTTGATGGGTCCAAATGGCCTATCAAGCAAGGGAGAATGCTCGATGGTAGGTCCCCATTAGACCTAATCTTGTTTGGTGTAGCATTTTTGACCGGTATGTGAGCCTGGTTTCCATTAAGAATTAAAAGAAGAAAAAGGGAAAAGACAACGAATTGTCCCCTAAAGAGTTCTAATTAATTCTAAATCTAATCTAAAACATAAAAAAACTAATCTAATCTAACTACTTCTAACCTATCCTGCAAAAGAAAAACTGATAGATGAGCATAATTTAAAGTGATATTTTGACAACAGAAATAGTTCATGGCGGCCAAGAATATGTTAAGACAATAATATTTCAGATATCATCTCAAATAGTTGCAGAGGAGACTTATAACATCATGATGTACTCATTAGAAATCACAACAACATAAAATTCTAAATACTAAGCACATAAATAGTTCATATGATCAACACCAAGAAAAACGTAAACAATAAATACTTGTGTATAGTGGTCCCACAAGCATTTGAAAACATTTATGACTTTAAAACACCTTTTGTTCTTCATATATCTAGCAATAGAAGTATTGGCAATCTACACAATGGGGAAAATTCCCCTACTACATTCAAGGAGTTCTCTTTTATAAGATAAGAGAGACTCCTCAATTCTCATGACTATTCACTTTGTTTCCCTTTGTTTTGTCATTACATAACTTTAAATTTCTTTTTCATTTTCGTAAATGAACATGTAAGCATTATAAATAGAATTTGAAGAGACTCCTAATTGGTTATTCTTTCCCTAAGGAAATCATAAATGAAATTCATTTAAAATATTATTAACTCTGCTTGTTTGTGTCTTCTTCTGTTCTTTGAAATGTTTAGGAGTGTTTTTATTGTTATTATGTT
The DNA here is from genome assembly GCA_009831015.1 of Picea engelmannii. NCBI lineage: Eukaryota > Viridiplantae > Streptophyta > Pinopsida > Pinales > Pinaceae > Picea > Picea engelmannii. Next base: position 354,096 of record ML784052.1, on the reverse strand, counting down.
GATTAAGATCATCCCATGTTATTCTTCTTTGTCTCGTCCTTCTAGCATGCTATTTCAGGTCCAATTTCAACTCTTGTAGCTTTAGATATGACTGCTTGAACATGCACAACCCATTTTCTGATTAAACTTGGGCCTCTTTTGTTTTCTGCATTTTCTGGGAATTTCACCCTCAAACTATCAATACCAGTTGTACCATTTCATTTTTTTCTATGTTAG
>ML784052.1:338653-353810 GCA_009831015.1 Picea engelmannii | reverse complement strand
CCCCCCCCCCCAAATTCATGACCTTATGTTTTTCACATTTTTTGAGATATTCCATCACTTGTTTGTGCCAATGTCCTTTCCTAATGTATTCTTTGTCTCGATACATTTCCAACGAGGTATCATGGGCTCGATTCTGACACATGTAGCTCAAGATATGTTTGTTTGAAATTCAGTGCTCAACAACCCTTGATCTTCCCATGGGGGAATCTAAGTCGTCGATCTTCAACCTGAAAACATTGTACCACATGCATAAGGAGATTCAAGACTGAATGGTTAATATAGTTTGTATCCCCCTTACTTGATTTGTACAAGAACCTAGAGAAGGCATAGGACCCAGGGCTTGTGTTGTAGTTTTGGCCAATTACTATAGTGAAAATAGGAAAATTAAATTAAATAAAAAGAATCCATGAAAAAATAATAAATAAAATTAACAAAATTACCCCCAACCCACCCGAAAATAAAAATTAATAAAGTAAAATAAAAATAATAAAATTATTCCCCCACCCATGCAAAATTAAAAATTAATAAAAATAAACAAAAGTCTAAATATTCCCCAAAATGCAATATAACCCAAGGTCCTAAAATTAAAAAATTAAAATGTGTGGTAAATAACCCTATGGAAATCAATGGTGGTCGTCTCATGGCTTAAGCTTCCAATTAGATATCATTATGATGGATCCATTCCGATAGTGTCAAGTGGAGTCTGATAGGCTTTAAATAATACCATTCCCGATGAGCCTTAGTTGAAAAGTAGGAGGTATGTATTAATGGGAATTTACCATGAAGTGAATGTGAAGACCAATGGGAAGAAGCCTTGGGAGAACTCTAATGAAAAAGTAAGTTTTATTCTAATGGGTATGAAAAAGAATGAGAATGTACATATTATACATTAGGGTTTTATACAAAATGCATCATGCAAAAATATTTTACCCATGTAAAATTAATTTGACCCATGAAAAAACAAATTTGACCCATGTAAAAACATTTCTAAATTAAACTCAATTTTTTCCCATCTAAAAAATAAATACCAAGGGTAACTTAGGGGAAAACTATGGGGAATAAAAACCATGGGAAATTACCATGTGCAATCAAAACCATGTGGCTTTTCAAAACCAAGGGAAAAATACAAATGGAAATAAATAAATACAAAAATGATAAATAAAATTAAAATTAAAAATAAAAATAAATAAATAAAATAAAATAAAAATATACAAATTATCTACAAAAATAAAAATAAAAATTAGGAAAATGAGGCTAAATTACACACGCGTCAGGGTTCCATGCCAGTCATGGTTCCACACCAGTCACGGTTCCACACCTAAGGACCCAAAAGATATGAGCAAGGTATAACATGCAGATTTTGATTAACTGGGTGACAAGTCGAGTAGGTATGTAGTACAAAGGTCACGATCATTCGAATTAGGATGCGACAAATGGAAAGCGACAAGGGGGTAAAAGACGACATGTCATGCAATAAATCAACACCATAAATAGCGAATCATATGATAAAAGGAGAATGAAGCTAGTCGAGCACATGATACATGTCAATCCAGTCAAACTGAAGATCTCAGAGGGAATATCTGATAAGATTACAAGGAGAGGGAATTAGATCCCACATCATGCCATAATGCATGAAACCAATTACGACAAGAAGTGAGAAAGCATTGGGTGACGACATGATAAGGTTATACATCCAGGAAGATCAAAAGGTGTTTAGCCTAGGTTTTCAGAGAGAGGGGAGGCCGAAACAAAAACCTAGTAGAGATCAATCCGAAGAAGCTCAGACATTTCATATCTCAGGATTGTCACAAGCGACTTCACTTGACTAGCTCGATGAGACAAACCCGATGTGGGGAGCCCAATATGATTTTGGCCTTCAGGCTTCAGACCAGTCCTGAGACATTACACATTCAACACTTCGAATGATAATCCTCGATAGAGTAAATCTGATGAGCTTGTGGGATAGGACTGTGGGAAAGGTGGATTCAATAACTTTGTGAGCTTCGGACCTCAGGACAATTGTAAGAAAAGGTGAACATACTTCCCAATGAGGGAGTGCCTCGTAAGGATCAAGTTTCTAGATAATGATCAAGGGATTCCCCCACATGCATTTCAAGGCTAGAGCGGTCATGTATAGGAAGTGACCTTGCGAACCTTCTCCTGCAACCACAGAAAAGATGACATCAATTATGTGATTAAGAAGACACTTGTCAATATACCATAAACATTACATTCCCTGCCTTCAACAAACTTATAAATGAGTGTTGGGTTTGTTCAAAGATAATCATGGTGGTTGCAGATGAGTGTCCTGAAAACTACATGTGCCAAGTCTTAGACTCAAAAGAAGGAAATTGATTTTGTGACTGAAGAGTATGATCAAGACATGAGAGCATAAAGATGAAGACATTAAGAACAACATGCAAGCAAGAGGTTGTGGAATTGAATTTATCCATTCATAAAATCCTCAAAAACAAACTCATTCAAGACAACCATCAATTGATATCAAACCCTCAACTCCCTCAAGGTAGACAAAGAATTAACATTAGGCTCAAGCAGTAAAGGATTAGGCATTAGAGTTCAAATTTTAGTAGGGGTCCCCTTTCCTTTCGCTTGTAAAAGAAAAAAGTAAAAGGGGGTTGGTGTGGTCTCAATAGTGCCATATTGTTTAAGATCAACCACATGAAAATTTTGGATTTTGATGGGATTTTTAGCTTACATAAACTTTCCACCACCATATATGTTGATATTCCCTTCCCTCCTTAGCAAGGGCTTTATATCCTAAGTTTGGTAAATATACCTCTAGTGGGTTTAATAGAGACTAGACCAATGGATCATCACCCTCTATGATTTTGACATTACTATATTTTATAAAAATTGTGTGTCTCTATCATTCACCTGCATTATCTTCCCTTAGACCTAGCTCCCTCGAGGTCATCCAAGTTTGGTTCCAAATCATAGTCCTATCTTAGTTCACAAATTGTATTAACATAAAAAAAACCCTACTTCATAGCTCAAGAATTAACTATGGAGATAGTTTGTGTCTTCCTTTACTACCAACCCGTGGATCTAGACCAATTTGCAATCTATCTCATTTACCTACAACTTTCCAAAGGAACTTGTTTTTAGCCAAATGAAAAGTAGGGTTTATTGCTTTCAATATTATAGAATCATTTTGGACTCATTTAATAGGATTCTTAATCCATTCCTCCATGGTATCTAGGGAAATATATTTGGCTTTCACAACTTGGACCCACAACCCAATCCCTTGGATTAGTCTCCACATATTTTTTGCTTCAAGGAATTTGGAAAAGAAAAACAGGTTATTTAATCACCATCCTCCTTTTTTGTTTGGTAGGGATAGATTATTCCATGAAGCCAAAGAAAATATTTTTTTCTCTTATTTCCCAAACCATACGAATCAATAACATAAACAACTTATAACTTCTAGAACTCCTGTAGGTAGGCATGCTTGCAACATCCAATATTCTAGAATCACTTCCATTATAACTTTGACTAAAACTAATCAACCCCCTCGAGAAATCCACCCATTACACCATGTATTGAGATTTTCTTCCACTTTGGTTGTCAACCATTGGCAATCCCCTTTTTTAATATATGTTTGGCTTTAGATGAAACATTAGTATTCCAATCCAAGAGTCTAGGTCTACCAACTAGTAGGGAAACATTTGAATAATGAACATGTCTTCTCCTGCTTTGATATACCATAAAGAGATTGTTGATTTGTGTAGGTTTTCTTTTCATACCTATCACTTTACAGAATAAATCTATGATATCTCTAAATTTCTCAATAACCCTTATAGATCCCTCACAAAAAATCAGTCATGACATCAACGATTAGTAAGTAACTAATATTGCAAGATATACCTATATTGAGTCCTTTAAAACTTCCATTTTTAAAAGCATCCTTTAAAAACCTACTCAAACCTTCTACAATTAAAAGGAAAAAGAGAGGAGATGATGGGCATCCCTATATAAGGCCTCTCCCTAGCCCGAAGAAAGCATATGTTGCCACATTTATCAAAACAACAAAAGATGCAAAAGCAATGTAATTCATTACCCATACTACAATCTAGTGGCAAACACCCAAATGAATGAGGATTAGTCTAAGATATAGCTAACTTACCTTGCCATATGCTTTGGATAGGTCCACTTTGACAACCATCAATTTTTGGTTCCCAACTTTGATTAATCGGATTCCTTCTTGGAGAATCCCTATTGTCTCATGTATTTGTCTTTCCTCTAAAAACCCAAAATGTTCTTTGGAGATTTTCCCTAATAAGATTATTTTCATTCTTCTTGCTATTACCTTAGAGATGATTTTGCATATATAGTTGCATAAGAAAATTGGCTTGAATTTTTGAAAAGATGCCAGATTGTCATCTTTTGGAATTAGAGAAAGAAGGTTGTGTTGAAGGCTCCAAGCATTGTTCATGTATATCTTGAGGCCTCAACCACCCTCTTTAGATATTCTCTTATTAAATCATAACAACGAAGAAAAAATTCCATAGGGAGTCCTTTAGGCCCTAGGATTTTGTTCTTCTAGAAGCTTTGAAGAATACAAAACAATTCTTCTTTTCCAACATCCTCCATCAAATCGTGCTCTGGAGTGACATAGCATGGAAAACAATCTAACAATTTTATTACATATGCTATGGTGGCTTGAGATTCCTCTTTGAACAGGGATGAGAAGTAATGTATTCCTTCTGCAACAATGTCCATGAAGTTTAGTTCCCATGTGCCATCATCCTTTTCAATTTTTCACGTTGAATTAGTGTTCCTCCTACAATTGACATACTTGTGAAAAACTTTGTGTTTTCATCTCCTGCCTAGAGCCATAAGGCCCTAAATACTTTTAATCCTCCATTCTTTTTATTTTTCTAGAAGTATTTGCTTCTTTGTATCTTCAAGAAGTTTTTTTGCTTTATGTTCCTTTATTAAAAAATCAAAACCTTCAATGTTGTAATGAGATTCCAAGGCTTATTGGACACTTCTCGAGATATTTTTCATACTTCTACTTCTTTTCTTTTGCCTGCTGCATAGCTATCTTCTTTTATTTTTTCATATTTTGATGGAACACTAAAGGAGAATATTCTCTTAAATATTCATTATAAGGCTCCCATATCTATTTGATCCTATTAATAAACTCTTATTCCTTTATCCATTTTGGCTTCATCTTGAATGGACTTGTATGTTTCTCTTGGGCAATGGCTATTTCTAGTATGACTCAATTGTCGTTTGAATCCCCCTCCAAAAAACCATCGTTTTTATTCTATATGCTTCATCTAGAAAATCTTTAGTTATCAAAAATGATCAAGGCTCTTTGTAATATGGATCTCTCCCGATCTCTTATTTCTCTAGGTTGGGGATAATTGGACAAACTCAATATCTAGTAAACCTACTTCTTCCAACTTTTTAATAAAGTAGCGAGAAAGAAAATCCATGTGTGTGGTTATTCCCCATACCTTTGAGGCTCCAAAAGACAAATGTAGGTCCCCTCCCACCGCTACTAACCCATATTAAATTCATTCCATATAGAATAAAATATCCTAGTATTCCATCATATCCACATATGGCCCATACACATTCAAAAGAGCAATTTCCTTGCCAAGGTCTAGAGAGAACATAGTATTCCCTAGACCTATTTTAAATTCCCAAGAGTTAGTAAGGGTAAATAAGCATTTCTTCCACCCATTTATGTTCCCCCTTGAACTTCCAGTAGCATCAATAAAATAAAATTCCTAGCTACCTAAAAAAATTTAAAGTTGTTGAGCAATTTTCTCCACATAAGTCGTAGTTTCTTGCAAAATAATGAAAGAAGGATTTGTTGCCTCTACCAATATTTTTAGGGCCATTTTTTACAAGGGGTTTTCCAACCCTCATAAATTAAGGGTCATGAGGATCATTTTAAGCCCTCTTTGGGAGAATTTTCTCTAAGGGCCCTATCAAAGATAGTTGCTTACCACATTTAATTTCCTAGGATGCTTGTATTTTAGCCAGTGACATAATATACTTCCTTCCCCTATGGGGGTATTTTTGGCCATTATCTAGTAAAAACCCAAACCCCCTACCACCTTCCTATGAAAATCAACAATTCCCTTTCTTCTCGATCTGAGATTGTATTTTGAGGTTTCCTTGAAAGGTGTTTCTTTGTGTGGCTTGGTATCTTCCATGTCTATACTTGGATTTACAAAGGAACCCATTCGAGAGGTCTCATCTAACTAGCCCTCGTTTATCATAAGAATGTGAATTAAAGGCAAAGAGTTAGGGTTTTTTATTCTAGAGAGGCTAGGTAGAAATTCATTCAAGGGTTCTAGGTATATGAAATCAACATATAATACCCATGTCCCAAACACCATATTTTCAAAATATTTTCTTTTAGTTGATGAAGGGGACTTTAAGGACTGACCCAGAAGTGTTGAGCAATCCTTTTTGTAGCAAGAACCTTCCATCGTCTAATATTTGGGATGTATTATGTCTAAGGATAGGAAAGCAACCACATGAGGTACCTCCTATTGACATTCAATAACCCCATTAACTTCTAGAACTTCCATCGATTTTGAGTATGGATTTAGACCCTTTAATTCATCTTCCCCATCAACCATTTTCTTCTTATGAACCAAGAATTTTCTAGAGGTTTCATATGTGCATTCAACTTCGAGATGTTCATAACAATAGAATCTACCACACTTGAAGGATATACCTTTGTGGTCCAATTTCAAGTGAAAATAGTTTGAACCTTTTCTAATTTCCATATTCTCCATAGGGCCCTTACTAATATCCATAACAACTAGAATACATACTATAACCATATAGCTTGAGTCTCTAAATGACGAATAATCCTCATAAAAATGCTAAGTGTGCTCCCAATTTCCTCAAATATTGGTTCTAACCACAGGACTAGGGGGAGCCCCAAAATCCTCACCTAGATCGAGATGATATCCAAATGCGTAGACCTTGCATCAAAATCTATATGCCACTTTTGGAGGAAAAGTGGTTGAGCACCCCAGTTCCACCTTTGGTGTAGTATATTTTCAATCTCACCCACATTTTGAAATATCCAAACCATCCATCTACTAACAAAAATTAAATATCAAGGGGTGTAACTGACTTTGGGCTCAAATTTAGTTTTTTTCCATACCTTCAGGGTTTCGAGGCTCATTTTCCTTCCTGGAAAATGACCTACAAGGGCCTAGTTTTCCATCTCTGGGTTCTCATTAAGTTTTCTCTTCTATCCTAGAAAAAGGTTGATTGGACCCTACATCTGTATAACACAATGACAACATTTATATTTCCTCCCACCTTTAACATTCTACAACCCTAAATTCACTAGAGCCAAGGGTGGAGAGACACTTGTATGTTGGCATTCCAACATATCACTAATGAAATTAGACTCTTGATATCTATCATACCTTTTATTTGAATCATAACAAGGGATATCAAGATCAATCCAGGTCTTGTCTAGAGTAAAGATAACATCACAACTAGAATTTGAAAGACATAAATTCATGTACTCATAATTCTCATGGTTTAAAAGCCATGAATCCTCTATATCTGACCCATCAAGATTCTTTGTAGAGATATCATTCCCGCATTTAAGAATTTCAGGAGATATGCCACCAAAACCCTTCACCTCCTTCTTTATTAGGTCACCATCCCCTATATGGCGATTTCAAAGAGCATGTGCCAATATTCCTATGATGGTGACCATCTCTTATTCTAGTGGAATTGACCCCACTTGGGAAGTCCTCTAAGGATCCAATGTGTCTTCAAGAGTGTAGAATGTTGGGTTGGACCATATTTGTTGGCCTTCCAGCAGATCCTTTGTGTAATATAACACCCCCTCCTCTAGGATCAACATACCTACACCCTCCTTTCCTCATATCACTCTTGGCGTTGTCATAGATACAACTTGTAGTAACCATAGAGACATGCTATGAAAAACCTCTATATCTTCATACTTATCATCACGTTGATTAAATTTAGTAGTTGTTGGGTGAATCAGAGATGTTTTTCTACTAATATCCGAGCTAAGAATATATTTAGTTCACTATGTGCTTAAATTATCAAATATGCACATATTCGTGCTAAGAAAAACCTCAGATTGATGCTAAGAAGAGAGGTCGATGATGATCAATTATACCTTTGCTAATTCAAAATAAATATTGATTTCACCTATATTAGGTTTTATCTCTACTCAGAACCAATAGGTGTCTGCATCATCGTTCTTTGCAATAGATCGATCATGTCTCAGATAGATGGTGCCCAAATTGCCTCACTCAAAATATATCCATCTAGAAAAAAGAAAAAAAACTTATTTTCTTATGTTTGGAAATCCATTAGATATATTCATGCATTTGCTCATAAATCATATGCTCATATGCTTGCAACGGGCTGAATGGTCCCAAATGATATTATCCTCTTCCCAAAACTCTATCTCTCTCTTTCGTATGTATATAGATATTTTTATTTTTATTTGTCTTTATATTTGGTTAATGTATAGTATTTAATTATTATTATATGTTATAAGTATTTTTTTAAACCAATATATGACGATAAGAATTACCCACATGACAACATCTCTATTATTTGATACAATCACTGAAATAGAATAAAATCGGTGTAGGTCCATCTTAACTCCATATCTATCATGCACAGAGATGGATCGAATCCATTAAGCTGCAAATCTTTCTCAATTTTTTTCAATTTAAAATTTAAGTTTTCACCACAAGGGACTTGATCCCTCTCCATGCATGATAAATCCAAATTTAAGATGGATCTACAATGGTTCTGTGTGTGTGTGTGTGTGTGTGTGTGTGAACCCTGTGTTGAGCATGGAATGAATTACACATCTTCCTTGTACTCATACTGAGCATCACACACACACACACATATATAGTATGATTATTAAAAGCTATGTAAGTTGTTATAGGCTTATGGTTTTCAAGCCCATAGGGGATTTCAAGATAGGTGAATAAGAATTATGTTAATACTCCTGGGAGGGTTTGGTTGAATGGTATCTGCCTCATACCATAAGGCATCCAACTAAGAAATATGGGGGAATCTCATCCTAGGTTTGAATTTCTCCCTTACCCGAGAGTTGTGCTTGTGGGGTGTGCAATTTCTCGAGCGGTTATAGTGGGAACATACATGCTCAATCTTGGGTGGTGTCTAGAAAAGGGTTTCCAAGTTACCGATTTCTCTAATATTAAAAAAATGAATTATGTTAATACAATGTGACATGGATGGAAAAGGAAATTGCAACTTGAGGATTTAGATGGCACTTTGTAGGCATGTGACATTCCTCCAAACTAGCTAAGAGAAGGTCTAAATAAACAAAAAAACAAAATTAAATTTTGAGGATGTCAAAGACCATAATATTCCTAAGTACGAGGGAATGCACGTTATGTGGTTATGTCAAGTCATCGATAGAGAAACTACTGATTCATATTCATGCAGTTGTTATGTAGTTGTAGTTTTTGTACCTAAAATAAATTGGTCATTAAGTTAGTCATTTTTAGTTGTGTTACTTAAAATTGCTCAACTTTGGTAGTATAATATTATTGTGACTAAATGTTTTGGTCACGTAATCACTAATTACCCATTTTGTACTAGTGAGCAACAGTTCCAACCAAAATCTATTGTTCCTCTCAACTCGTTGACCCAAGGAATGTACCCCTTCACTGCTCTTAGTCCATCGGGTTGTACCATTATCTTATCAGGGTCCCCCGTGTAGGTTTTCTAGGACTCCGAGATGTGGTTTCGAAACTCTATCCTCTCAAATGAGTCTTGCATTCTTATATTGTGTTTTCTTCAAAATTGTCAAAAAATTGTGGGTATTCCTACCGTATGTTTTCTTCGTGCTCCCATGTAGCATTTTCAAGACCATAGTAGGTCCATTGAAACTTTACCATCCCTATGGATTTGTTCATGAGCACTTTGACTTTCAGGTCTAGGATGTGTATTGGTTCCACCCTGAAATCCCCTTCGTGTTATACATGGATCATAACACAATAAATTATGCGGTTAGGGTCAGGCACCTATTTCTTTAATAATGACACATGAAATGAATTATGCGCTCTCATGGATGCAGACAGTGATAACATGTATGCAACTAGCCCTATCTTTTCTAATATTTCAAAAGGTCCACAATATCTTGCTTCTCACTTTGGGAAGATACCCATTCTTAGCAAACTTCTCTTCACTTTGACTTTAAAAAACACATGTTGACCCACTTTAAAGTCTCAGAAAGCTTTGTTCATATCTTCATAACTCTTCTTCCTGTCATGAGTAGCCTTTAATTTATGTTCGATCTTTGTCATTTGCTCTTCCATTTCCTTCAACAAACATGGCCCAATAACTGCTCTGTCTACTGGATTATCCCAACTCACTGGTGTGTTACACTTCCTTCCATAAAATGATTCAAATGAACTCATTTTTAATGAGGCTTGATACCCATTATTGTAAGAAAATTCAACTAAATGAATTTTCCATCACATACATTCTAAGTATGTCCTCAATTATTCTGTTAGTCCTCTCTATTTTCCCATTTGACTTTGGGTGATACATTGTACTAAGGTTTATATTTTTTCAAAATCCTTTCAACAAACCTTTCCAAAATTTGGGTGTAAACTTGGAATATTTGTCTAAAACAATTGCCTTGGGCACTCCATGTAGCTCGGAAACTTCTTTCATGTAAATTTCTACAATATTTGTTGCCTTGTGTGTAGTATTTACTAGAATAAAATGTGCAGCCTTAGTCAATTTGTCCACCACTACCATGATGGAATCATATTTCTTCATTGTTCTAGGAAACGTAGTAATACAATAAAGTTTAACTACTTCCCATTTCCATTATGGAATGAGTAATGGCTGCAATAAGCCAGCTGGATGTCTATGTTTTTTCTTCACCTTCTGGCACTCTAGACATCTGACTATATAATTGGCCACTTCTTCTTCATTCTTGGGCAAAAGTATTGGCTTCTTACATTTGCAATTATTTTATGATATCCTAGGTGCCCAACATATGGGACATTGTGCATTTCCCTCAACACTATATTTTTTTAGCTCATTGGAATTTGGCACATATATTTTTTGTTTATACATGAGAATTACATCCTCTTGCATCTCATAATATTTAAATTTCCGATGTAAAATGTCTTACTATAATGTTCCTTTTATTTACAAATAGTGTTGATATGAATTTGTTGCTATAATAATTGTATCTGTGAGATCAGTTTTGTACATGCTAAGGGATGCAATATACATCTCTCTCTCCTACCGAGTGCATCAACCACTTCATTCTCTTTTCCCTTGGCATGCTTAATTTCAAAGTCATATTTGTTGGGTTGTTATATTCTTTGTAGTGAAAGTCGAAGGTTGAGGTGGATCGACCGAGCAAAGTCGAAGTTGAAGTAATCGATAACAAGTTGAAGAGGCCAACTGACAAGAGGTTGATAGGCGGTCATGTGGTAACCGACTAAAGACTGAATGAAGTCCGACTAGTAGTCAATCAATAGTCCAACTTGGTAGTCGACTATAAACGAATCTCGAGATTCACAAGATTTGTAGCCAATTATCTGCGTGGATCTGTAACCATTTTTGGGCGCCTTTCTTTAGGGGTTTTCCTATTGTAAAGTCTATAAATAAGGCGCGTTTTAATGATGTAAAAGATAATCTTGAGTTAATCTTTAGAGAAATCGTCTTAGAGGTTTTTGGTCATGTGGATGTAAGTCGAATTCGCTACATGGATGTTCTTGTGTAAATAAAGAAGGTATGATGTTGATTGTGTCTTAGGTGTAGACCAAGGTTAGGCATGTAAAATTTTATTTTGAATGAAATAGACAACAAGAGAGCAAGATGTTCAAGGAATATTGGTTTTCTCATTTGGGTTTCCAAGGTAAAATCTCTGTGTACTGAATGTTTTCTTTGTCATTTCTTTTATAGTCTAAATCTTTCTTCCTCTCTTCTGCTAGGTTTAGTGTGAAAGTGTTTAATTTCTTGAAAATATTCACTTAGGAATTCTAACAATCTAGTTTTTCTGGCATTTAATGTGGGATGTTCAAACAAATGTTTCAGACCATAGTGGTTTTTCCTTAGCTAAAATTTCCTCCCCGTGAGGTAATTTCTCTACATTTTTAGTGCATGAATAATGGATGCTAATTCTAGATCATGGGTGGCATAATTCCTCTTGTTTTCTTTTAATTTTCTAGACTAATAGCATACCAGATGTGTGATATTTTTGGGTGAGGACACCTAGACCTTCCTTGCATGCATCAATGCATGCAAAAAAGTATTCATCTGGATCTGCAATATTCAATACTAGTGCACTTGTCAAAATGTCTTTCAACTATTGAAAGCTTTCTTCAATTTTGGGAGTCCATTCAAATTTCACTCCCTTCTTTTGCAAAGAAGTGATTGGGCTTGCAATCTTGGAAAAGTATTTTACAGATATTCGGTAATAACCTACAAGACCCATGAATGACCTGACCTTTGTAACATTTCTTGGTGTTGGCCATCCTCTAATGGCCCCTATATTACCAGGGTCAACTGTTATCCCATATGCTAAAATGATATGCTCCAAGTAGTGAATCTTCTTTTGACAAAAGATGCACTTACTTAGTTTGGCATACAATTTATGCTCTCTTAAAAGTTGCAACACCATTCTCAAATTATGCTCATGTTCATCTTTTGACTTTGAGTAGATGCGTATATCATCCAGGAACATGATTACAAACTTGTCCAGGTATTCCCTAAACATTCCATTCATAAGGCACATGAAAACAATTGGGGCATTTGATAGCCCAAATGGTACTACAACAAATTCACAATGCTCGTATCTTGTCCTAAATGTTTCCTTGTAGATATCTTCTTCCTTTATCCTCACTTGATGATAAACTGATCTCAAATCAATCTTGGAAAATATTCTTGCACCTTTCAGTTGATCAAATAAATCATCAATTATTGGCAAGGTATATTTGTTCTTTATGGTGACCTTATTCAGTTGTCTGAAATCAATACACAACCTTAAGGTTCCATCTTTCTTCTTTACAAAAAACACTAGGGATCCCCAAGGTGACACACTTGGGCATATATACCCCTTCCTTAATAGCTCTTCAAGTTGCATTTGCAACTCATTCAACTCCAGTGTGCTCATTGTATAATGTATCTTGGACATTCGAGCAGCTCCTGGTACCAAATCAATAGAGAAATCAATGTCTTTATTTTATGGTAGTCTTGGTATTTCCCCAAAAACATCTTCAAAATCCATTAAGACCAGATAATCTTCAATTCTTGCCACTTTATCTCTTGCTGCCTCTTCCATATGGGATGCAAAAACTTGACATGCCTTTCGGAAACTCTTTTTTAGCTGCATTATTGTACTTGTATTTTCCACCATAGGTTTTGCAAGAATGTTACTAGATGTTATTAGGATATAATTACATAATTTAGTAGAATTCTCATAATTATTTCACAAGAAAATAATGATTTTGTCACAATTTCATAATTATGAAATAAAAATTATTTCATAATTGAAAAGAAAGTTCATAGTGAGATGGAAAAATCTCATAATTGAGAATGGAACATGAGGAAAAATCTCATAATAGAGAAAAAAGTTGATAATAGGTTGGAAAAAGCTCACAATTAATCATGAAACTTCTGCATGACTTATAATTGCATAGTTCACATACCATCATTCCTATGTGTGACTTGTAATTTCTTAGTTCACATGCCATCAAGTTGTCCATGACTTGTAACCATCTCATTCACATGTCATGAACCCCATCTCCAATCTCTTCTAAAATCCTATAAGACGAGGCCAAATCAAGGAGGTGGGGGGGGAAGAGTTTTGAGAGTGGTTATGATAGAAAAATAGAGAGAGAATCTCAAGAGGCCAAGGAGGCGCATAGGGAACCTGGAACTAGGAGGAATGCATATTTCATCTAAGGTAAACAATTATGTAATTCCCCATTTCATATTAATATAGATACTTGTTTTTTCCCTTTCATATTGTTCATGTTCAATGATATATGTTATATCTGATCTTACATTGAATAGATTAGAATAGATCTATATGTATTTGTGATTTCCTAATGCTAGAGAGAATTTGTAGATTGGTATTATTTATCTCTTGTGTGTAGGTAGTAGGTTGAAGGATCTTGGAGATGGATCTTTAGGACTACACCAATTAAGGACATGTGAGGACAACCTTCAAAGGAAAAGGTATACCTCTTTTCTATCTCTTAGAATAAAATAAGAAACATATTGTTTGGATCTAGGGAAAACCCTAGGAATCTAGCCCCTTTGTTTGTGTTGGATCAAGGGCATATCCAAGGGAGATATGGATTATCTCTAGGATAATTTTTTCGTAATAGAATTGGCGACTCCACTGGGGATCAAACTTAGAATGGGGATGGAAGAGTTTTGAGAGTGGTTATGCTGGAAAAATAGAGATAGAAGCTACACAGGACAAGGAGGAGCATTGGGAACTTGGAAATAGGAGGAATGCATATTTCATCTAAGGTAAAAGATTATGTAATTATCCATTTCATATTACAATAGATCATTGGTTTTCCCCTTTCATATTGTTCATTTTCAATGATATATGTTAGATCTAATCTTACATTGAACATATTAGAATAGATCTATATGAATTTGTGATTTCCTAATGCTAGAGAGAATTTTTATATTTGTATTGTTTATCTCTTGTGTGTAGGTAGTAGGTTGAAGGAGCTTGGAGCTAGATCTTCAGGACTACACTAGCCAAAAACATGCGAGGGCAACCTTCAAAGGAAAATATATGTCTCTTAACTATCTCTTCACATAAAATAGGAAATATGTTTTTTGGATCTACGGAAAACCATAGGAATATAGCCCCTCTGTCTGTATTATATCAAGGATAGATCTAAGGGAGATATGGCTTATCCGTAGGATGGATTTATCCGTAATAGAATCGACGAATCCACTGGGGAGAGCATTTGCTTTCTTCCTTGGATATTGATCTAGGTGGATATCGGGGGCCACCCATCTTTTCCAAATGGCTCAAAACAGTTTTCTGGCCATTTTGGCAATTTACTATTTTTAGCAGGTTTTAACTTCCAGGGCCATTTTGAGGGCCTAAATGAAGGTTTTTCGAGAT
>ML784052.1:301044-323406 GCA_009831015.1 Picea engelmannii | reverse complement strand
CCAACTCCTCTTTACATTCTTATTTTATCTGAGCTACAACCCAGATGAGGCTGCTACCTTTGTTTCTTCAGCACCTACTGAATGGAAGCTACAACTCCCAGATGTACAAGCACCAACTTGTACAGGAGACTTTTACAGTCTCCTCTTGCTCCTCCCTACCACCCTGGAATCCTTCTCTGTCACTAAGAACGTGCAAATCAACTCTTTATCTTCTCTGGCAAATGATTCATCATTCAAGTCCTCTCTATTTATATAATCATATCAAAATCCATTCTTCTCCCCTTGATCTCTGCTATATCTTCATCATTTCTTCTCACTGTCCCTGTATGATTTTATTTCAGTTTTATATTCATTTATAGAAATTAATTTTACCTTAGAGCTATGACTGTAACATTAATTCCATACGCACCAACGCCACGCAGTCACTACATGTTTTTTTTTTTTTTTATCTTCTACAACCCCTTCGGTTACCCCTCAAATCCCTAGAACAACGCTTCACCAAATGAAACGCCAACCATCCAAGAACCATGATTCGGTTCTGCTAACTGAATCGTAACTTAACAATTAATCGTGAAGAGCAACAATAGCCCTTCGATCAAATTTCCAAGTATCCAACACCATTGGATTACAAGAACAATGTCTCGCGTTGATTTCACCATTTCGCATTTCGGTATTTCGACATTTCAGCATTCCTGTGGTGAGGAGTCTCGACACTCCAAGTCGCAATCCCAGAAATGAAGCCAGATCAACGGTCCACACAACTTCATAATCTGATCCCTTCTTTTCTTAATCGAATGGCTGACAGGATTTCGACGTTTTTCCCTTCGAGTTGTCGTGACTCCAACATTATAAAAATCATGATCACAAAATCTCCGAAGTGATCGGACGGTTCACATAACCCACTGAGATGGACGTTTGATGAGATTTCAGAGTTTTTCTTTTTTGGTTTTCGAGACTCACAATAGTCCCTTTCAGCATTTCGGAGTTCAAGACTTTGTGATGATGGAGTTTTTGCTTGCTATGTAAAACCCCGAAATAGAAAGTTTTGATGTGACGTAAACCTGCTGATATCACACGTGGATTGACATGTGCCGAATATCTTCCACGTGTCATTCTGATTCGTGACTTACATGTGCCTGAAATGTTGAATCATCTTGACACTTGTCATTGCCTGATTGTGCCACGTATCCTTAGCTGACGTGGTTTGTTGATGTGTTTGTTTCGGGATTTCAAGGTTCACTACTTCAAAGGTTAAAGTTCCTTTGATATTTGATTTCCTGGTCTACGAAACTCCGAAATGGAGTCTTTGACATGCTCTGATCTTTCGCATTTTGCGATTTCATCATTTTTTTTGTGAGTGTCCTTGACACCTCCAACTCTCGGTATCTGAAACTCTGAAATGGAGATTAAGTCATGGTTTCGCATTTTGGTATGTCGAGAGACATGTTGATCTACAAATTAGGAACCACCGTGCCTGTGAAAACTAATCCACGGTGCCTGTGCAAACTGGCCAACAAACTCCCCCTTTGGCATTTTAAAGTTTGACATTAATGACAAAACCAAGCCCTGTGCAAACTGTGCAAATTGCCCTACTGTGTAAACTACCCTGTGCAAACTGCAAGCCTTGCCAAAAATTACTTCCCTGAATAAGTCATTAAGATGTTCTCCAAATCTATTTGAAAAGAGGATACCTGCAAAACTCCAACAAATCATCATAGCCTAATTTATTTAGAAAAATTGGAAAAAAATTTAACTATCAACTAAAAACACATTGCAAATTTTGGGGCAACAAACTCCCTTAAGATTAGTTTCCCAGCCTGATAGTTCCAATTATTGTAAAATACATAAAAACAATGTTGCACCAAACTAACAACTATATGCAAAATTTATTTATTTATTTTCCTACCTTACCTAAGAAAAGACCCCTTTTCAAGTATATGAATACTTCCAATGAAGCCACATGCATAACATGATTATAAATATACTCACATTCAGGTTTATATAATATGCTTTAATAAGTTCCTAAACATGATGAACCAATTGTTTCAAATATTATGATGTGAAGAGTTGTTGAAGAAGAGATCGGTGTTGATAGTCTCCTCGAACCAACGTTCAATATAATCATGGTGTCCTTGGTTCACCTTTTCATTTAAACCACTCTGTGTATTCTTTTCTTTAGCCTCCTTGATCTCAGGTTCTAATGGCTTCTCCCGATTAGATATGGTCCATGAGTCTTCGGTCTCCTTGGTAGATTGGCCAAATTGATCAATGAAGGTTTCTCGATCTTCTGGTAGGCATGGTTCATAGGACTTTGGTTCTTTTATGTCTTTTGGAGAAGTAGATAGGTTCTTGACTACTGTCAATATGTGCTCTTCTTCAGAAGAAGAGATCCTAGCTGCTGCTAGGATTTGAGAGGGTTCTTCCAAACTCATTATCATATTTGAATCCATCTTGTTGGTTGATGGGTCCTATATCACACATGGATTAATGCATGTGGTCCTTACAACACCCAATATATATTTTTTGTTTTTAATAATTTTTATGAAAAATGAAATGAAAACTAACTACACACTCAAAATTTTTTTAAGCAAACCATAAGAAATAATAGAGCCTAATTGCATAATTTGAAAATCACACCACACTTGCATGAAAAGAAACACGCTTGTAGAAAAGTAAACACACTTTGCAGGAAAGTAAGCACACTTTGCGAAAGAGAAACACACTTGCAAAAGCAACAAACCTCAGTTTGGGTAGAGACCCACTAAAGTGGATGCACAGGTTCTTACCTCTCGTCTTACCATATTTTCGTCCACCAAGTTGTGTAATTTAAAGGCAACCTACCTACCTATACTTCAGTCCATTTAGCACCTCTCTGAAAACAATGGTAAAAATGTCGAGCAAAATATATGCAATATTAATTCCAACATTAAATTATCAATCGAGGCTCGTAAGCTTCGAGGCACAAGAAAAATATGTGCAGGATTGGAGCCTATCCTAGTCTAATATCTAATGATGACAAACACACACATGAATGAAATCAAATCAAAGTGCGAGAATCTAAAGTACAAGAAATGATATCCAGTGTAGGAAATAAATGAAACTACATGGAAACCAAATTAAAACAAACTAGATTAAAAGAAAAGACAATCTAAAATTAAATGCATAATTTACCCAAACTGACATTCAAATCAATCAGTTGGATGAGGTTACTAATCCTTGTGGATATCAGTGGCCACTCACCTATTCCACTGGCTCAAAAAACAATTTTCCACCTTGGAAGTTTTTGGCAGTTTTTCGAGTCCCAAACTTTCGAGGCCGTTTTGAGGCCCTAAACGACGTTTTTGGGAATTTGGGACCCAGGCGAATGCTTATGGTTTGGTGGGGGCCACTCAAAAGTCGTTCTTCTCAGTTATACCTTTCCAACAGTGCATCGAGCACCCCAAACAGAGATTGTATGAAAAATTTACGCCCACGGGAAGTTGACGTATCAACTACCCCCATCGGGGCCCGCAAACCTTTTGGCTTTTCATCTTCTGGGGTTAGGGTTTTGGATTTTACTTATATTAAAAGGGAATTTGGAACCTGATTGTAGCAATCATATTCTTGTGAATGTGAGTATCTGTCACATCTCTTCTCACAGATAAGCTGCCAACATTCTAGCGAGTCTTTCACTCTGTATTTTTACAGTCTTTGTACATTTTCGCTCATTAATAGAAATTGTCTATTACTGTATATCTGTGTTTGTGGTTGCATATCTGATACATTTTTGTTATATTATTGGATATCTGAGATATCTATGTACATTTCTTTTTTATATCTCTTCTCTAATTCCGTGTCAAAAATAATTTGGATCAATGGTATCAGAGTAGGCTGCTCTTGATCGTTTTTTAGTGCATGTCCCTGACGAGGTCTGAGTAGAGAAAGTTGGGTCTCAAGATTGTCTCTCTTGAGGAAAATCTCCCTCGCATTCACAAGAAACCCTCTATGGTAGAAGAAAATAAAAATGACAGAGCAAAAGATTCTATTAATTTGTTGCTTGAGAAAGCTCTCACACGACAGAGGGATGAAATGATGGAGAATGTTTCCCACATACTTCAATGCCTGCCGATAAAAATAGGCACGTCTTCATCAAACAACCACTTTGGAGGAATCTCACATTTCAAGGTACAAGTTAATTTTGATATTCCCATATTTGAAGGACAGATAGACGTGGATGCCCTAGAAAAATGGTTAAATCTGCTAGAAGGTTATTTCTCTGTTCAAAATTTTTTCGGCAGGGAAAAGATCACCTTTTCACTCAAGGCTCTCCCCCATGTCAAACATTGGTGGGAAACTTACTAGGAGAAAATTTCCACAGAGGATTCTGGAATATATGGGGTCGATCCCACTTGGAATTGTTTTGTGGATGCAGTCAATGAACAATATTACCCTGTTGAGAACTATGAAGAACAATACATGATATGGACATCATTGTGTCAAGAGAGGGGCCAAGAAGTGTTAGAGTTCACCAATACCTTTCATACCTTACGCACCAAGCTGGGTATCAAAGACACTGAGTGAAATTTGGTTCTGAAATACCATGGGGCTCTACACATATACATCCAAACTGAAATGGATTTTCTATACATCTCATCACTCGATGCTGCTTATTGATATGTTGTTAAAATTGAGAAGAAATTTAAGCACCAGAACAAGCGGGAGTTCGGGTCTCCAAATCTACAACAACCGAAGTATGGTAAAGACAACCCTAATAACCAACCTTCAGAAAACCAGTCTAAGCCACAGGAAAATAAGGGTAACATAAAGACAAAGAAGGACACTGGAAAATGGTGCGATTTCCACAAAATCCCCTAGCGCAACACCGATGAATGTCACTCAAAAAATTCATTGGTGGTCGAGATCAAAGACAAGAATTCGAACCTTGATTCATAATCTGATTTAGAAAATAATGATAGAAGATAGATCATCGATGCAAATCCCACTGCTATTGTCGCGACCGCAACAATTCAACCAGAAGAACCAATAGATCCTGGAGAGGGGGAGAGCCTTTTTCATTCCTAGATGTGGGTGAAGGGGAACCTGTTGCATTTTATCGTTGATAGCGGAGGCCATAAGAACCTCATCTTAGCAGAGGTTGTCAAATAGTTTGGATTGTCGACAACACCACACCTGCAACCATACAACATTGGGTGGCTTCACGAGGGACGAGATCTCCGTGTCAGCCAACAATGTCGATTGGAATACGGTATCCAACCCTTCAAGGATAAGGTATTATGTGATGTTGCTCCGCTGGATGTATGTGATGTTCTCTTGGGCCAACCATATATGCGGAAGCAACATGTTGTTTATGAGTCTCAACTTCATTCTGTCATTGTTACTATGAGGGGTCATCTCTACAGAATACCAGAAGTAGTTCCAACTATTGTCCCACCTAAACAATGTCACAAGGTTGTATCTCATACTACAAAATTCAACTTCACGATCTGTTCAGAAGGTGAACAAAAGGACACTGCAATGACTACAGCCTTGAACCAAGCACATTCTATCCAAAATAAGTAGGTCAACAAGGCTATAACAAAGCACAAAGATTCCTTTTGCACATAGTCATCTCATGAAGCCAGACTGGTTAAAAAGGTGCAACCCTTCTAGCCACAGTTTCGTGACAACCTTCAACAATCTAAGCAGTGCAAATTATCCAACAAGGCAAATAGCTCATCAAGGTTTAGATTCAACAAATGCTTCCCCCTATCCCTTGGGAACTCAACACAATGGATACTGTTGACGATTAAAAACGTCAACGTAGTTTTCGCCCGCAAAGTGTTTCTAAAGCCTATTATTATAAAACTAAATAATACTAGTAGGTGGGACCCCCTTGAACTATTGAAGATCAGATCTGCTCATTTTTTATGTTGTGATGATGTGAAACAAGGTTTACATTGGTTGATGAGATATTGTTGTTGTTGGTACAAGTTGGGTTTTTGAAATATCGATTCTTCATGTTACTAAAGCCTATGATATTCATTAGTTTTATTACTAAGTGTTCTTATCTGACCTACACAACAAACACATTAGTGAAATTACATGAAGGGCAGTTTTGAGAAAGACAAAAATATTAAATCTACAATTTTATCACACCACATACAAACAAGTGGAAGGAAATAGGGATCAATGCAACAGTTGAAAAGGTGAAGGGATTAATAACTATCCTATGTACTAGAATATATACTTGAAAGACTTAATGGTTATGGTAAATCATAGCTAGCATTTTAATGGAAATATGATTCAATTAAGTTATGTGGTCGATATACATATGGTCTCTTGGATAATGGGGTGTTGGTGGCTCATTTGAAAATGTAATGAACGTTGATGGTTATGCGATTTTGTTGAGTTATATGATGTGAAACGAGATATGGTGATAGCGCTACTGGATTTTAATGTGGTGATGGTTTTTATACATGTTTGATTAATCGTGTTAATGGGGAATTGTTGGCATGTACTGTTGAGTAAATGAGATGTGGGTGGAGGCAACGTGCATTTGCTGCACGTCACCTTTACTCTTCCCATTGGCCGCCACCCTAGTCGGGCTATTGTTCGATCTTGATGTTGTGTTTATGCTCCGAAATTTTAGCAGGGTGGAACCGCTCGGCTAGCTCTCGTTTTAAGGAATTCGACTAACTGACATGTCCTTTTTTTTGGCCATTCTTGGCTTCACTATGGTTATGAAATGTGTAATGGATCATGTGTATGGGTTTTTGTTTTTCCTAAGCCTTGCAACTGTGTGAAATTTTGGTGTTTGAATGAAAAATGGATGGTTCTTCCTATAATATTTTTGAGTTTGTAGAGTTTATCGATCTTCTTGGTGACAACTCTCTGTTGCTACTACTGGTTTAGTTGAAGGGTTTTTGTTAAGTCTTGGGTGGATAGCTATATTCATGCACTATCACTATATCCAGTCTCTGGATTTCATGGGTTTAATGGTCAGAGGTTTTCTGCGTCAGTATGTTTTGTTCACTTCGACATTGGTTGATTGCACTACCAGGGGTCGTGAAATGAGGTTCCTACTCTTCCTCGACCCTGTTTTCACCTCTGTGTTGTGTCTATTGACCAAAGAGAATGAGGGTTATACCCTGTGTGCATTAAAAAACCTTTCGCAGGCCATACTAGAGCCCTACCTTTCAGTTATGGCCCCTGTCATGAATTTGTGCCCGACCACGAATGAGTCGTGGTCCTTCCTGTATTCACCGTGACTTCATAGGTTTCACCATTATGACGAGTGGTTCTTCTCTCCCTGTGTTGGATATGGGACAAATCTTAAACCCTCCAGTTCGAAGATTAATAGAGAGGACTAGCCTAGCCTGATGGTTTTGCGACTTGGTTATGGTTGATGGGTGGTATAGTTGTCGACTTCTGAGCATAGGCTTGACTAGTCACTCATATGACAGTCGTGTTGGTTGGTATATGGTTACTGACTTTGTTATAACAGTGGTAAACCCTACCTTTCCATGTGAATTTTCAAAGTACACAACCACTCTCCTTATGTTAACAACTCAGTATGGTAAATGGAGAAGGCCTCCGCCCCGATTCGATTGGATGTGTGAGTGTGCCTAGTTTCCACAACTTGTTAGGGTGATTGATTTTTTATGACAGTGGCAAATTGTTTGGTTAATACACAATCACTGGTATTTGCACTGAGAATCATTTGGATGATTAGCTGGCATTGGTTACAAGGACTTGATATTGCTCATGCATATCGCGTGTGTGCATGGTGTTTTTGCAAATGAATTAATGGGCATGGTAACTGTGTTTTTCTTTGGGCCGAATGACTATTGAGATGGATCACTGTAAAGATTTTTTCCACTGCGTCTTTATATTTGCTTGAGTGTGTAAACCTGGGTTACACATCATAGTCGATTACAGTGTGATTAGATCACAACAATATTATATTTAATCGATGGCTCGGCATGATGGATGAGTTATTGCAATGGCTGCATATTGTTTTTGTTGAATGGAGATGTTGCCTCAATGTGTCTGTTGGCTGCACACTGTGTATAACATAGATGGATTCACACTCAGAGTTACCCACAGAGTTTTGAGCACGATTGGTTGCAACCTGATCATTTGTTGATACAGGCTTGCTGTTACCACCTTGTCGGTTGGCTGGGTGGTCTAGTCTTTTTTTCCAGTCACATTTGATTAGGCTTGCACAGTGATGGATTTACACTTGCATGATTGAATTATTTGGTGCATATCTTGTGTTGGGTGGTGGCTATTGTCTGTTCAATTGTCAATTTGAGTTTCGAAAATTTGATCCGGTTTTGGGTGTCTGTCCTTATTTATTTAACAAAGGTCATTACATTCAAATGACAGACCCGATAGCGATGACATTGTGACTTCGTTATTATTGTTGGAAATATGAATTGGGTATATTTGTTGATTATAGGCAGTAGTTGATTTTGAATGGTTACAGATAGGAAATGGGTACTGTTCGAAAATTGTTATAAAATGCAAAGAAATGAAAGGAATAGAACCCCCCTACAAATTGTGTGGAATACATACTATCTTGTGGTGACACTGTGTTGGGTATTTGATTAATGAATAACAAAATATTTGAATGCACATGAATTATTATTTTGTCAAATGATTGTTGGTTGATGCATCTTCTTTCGCATAATGTTATGGATCACTTAATTAATTTCATGAACAATAATCGTCCTTTCTCTCTTCCATTATTTAACTTTCCATTAATTACAACCCCCGTCTCCTCCCATATTCTTTTTTCACTCCCCGTTATGAGATTAATTACAGTCAAGAGATTTTGTGTGTTAAAATGGATGAAAGTGGCAATGTCTTGTGTGGATTGTAGTGAGGTTTTATTGGTTTGCTTTACAGTTGATTGTTGTTGTCATTGAGAAGTCACCATGCTTATCCCCTTTCATTATATCATATTTTCTCTCAATACAAACCCCTCACATATCCCAGAACCCTGTTTCACCCCCCTGCTCATTGATTAACGGTAAAACAATTTGTATGGATTGGATTGCATGAGTCTAATACATTCTGAGCCAAATCTATTTCATATTTTTAAGAGTTGTCATGTATGGTTATTTAAAAGACTATTTTCTAATCGATCACGCATGCAGGATGAGTTTTTTCAGTTGGGGAAGCCATGGCCAAGGAAACAGAGGTAGAGGTAACTGGAACTGAGGCCCAAGAAGGCCCTGATTCTCCATACATTTTGATGTTGATTCATAAGAGCTTGGCCAATTGTTTTATGTCGGATTCTTTAATTGGACTGGGTAGGCAATAGTCCAACCTAGGCCTAAAAGGCCTCCTTTCCAAGCCCCGCAAGCCCCCGGTATCCCTGTACCTCCTCATGTATCCTTACAACTTGAGGTCCTTGAAAATGATGGATGGCAAGAGATTGTCCACCCGACAGTCTCCCAACATCGTGGCTGGCCCAATTTGTCTTTTCCTGCTCCTCTACCTTTGATCCCCATTGTCCAAGATACCCCTAACCACTCGCCAATGCAATCTTCCCATGCTGGCAAGAGATTAAAGACTGAATCCCACCATGCACTTGATAAAGGAAAAGCTATTGCTGCCCCTTCCTCACCCTCCAATGATTATGACAAATTCGTGTCATCCCGGATGCATTTGAGGGACGATTGTTCCCATGTGATCAACGAGATTAAGCCTAAAGGCTCTGCACAGCCTAAGGCAAATTCAGGAAAATCAAGAGGTGTCATCAGTAACCAAGGAAAGGTTGCATCATAGACTGGGAAATATGGATTTTGAGTTTTATGTTATCTAGTGTTTTATGACAGTTGATTTCATGGATCTTTGGACAACATGTTTATTTTGGACATATGAGTATTATTTTTGAAATAATTTTAAATTTCATGCATTTAAATTGCCAAAAGTGAATATGTTGATGGGAGGCACAAGGAGGTGTGTTTTGCTTAACTAATGGTTATGTTATGATTGTTATGATTATTATGAACTAAAGGGAGTTACAAGGGGTCCCACCTACTAGTTATTATTTATTTATGACCCTTATTATAATTTTACTTTTCCCCCTAACTAAATTTAGTTGATTCTTTAAATTAACTTAACTAATGAGTTGGTTCAACTACTTCAACCAATTCTCATTTGTTAAAAGAAAAAGGAAAGGGAGGAACAAGAAAAGGATAGAAGCAAAATCATGCTAAGGTTTGCTCAGTGAGTTTATGTTGAGATAGTTCAGTTTTAATTCATTCATATATTCATCAAAACCTAATTCTCTTTTATGATAGCAGGGTCTTATTGTAGACATAAATATTCAGGGTTGAATCAAATCATTTAGACACTTGTTCTTCATAGGTGTTGATCTATCTTTGATAGTCTATGTAGACTTGTCTGTTTGTGAATTAATTTTCATGACTGATAAAGGCTATTCTGCTGAGTCAAGTGGGCAACAATCTGTGACAATCTGATCCATCTTTTAGAGTTCAGGTTTGGTTTTCTGTCAGAGGTCCTTTTGTACGTTCCATCAGGGATGTCTAAGTTTGACTTTGGTCCAAGATTTTTGTATGAGATTTTGTAAAGAAAATGACTCTTTGGCGAATTGGAATGAAATAAAGGATTTCTTTATGTCTCATCTATCTTGATTATCATCTTGGAGTCTTTACTTCTGTTCTTACATTTATTTAAGCAATCTTTTTGTTGATAAAAGACTAGCCTAAGCACTCGTAATTAATACTTGTGAGTTAGGATGTTATTTTTGTTGGCTATAAACATAGGGTGATATTCCCGTCTACTTTGCTTTAGCCAAGTAAAGTCTGAAAATGCTTGAGTAAGATCAATTCGTATCTTTTCCTCAACATTTATTTGGCAACCATACTGGGGATATATTTGACATCTCTCTGGTTAAAATTTTATATTTGATTTTTCATCGATACATTTTTCTTTTCTGAAATTGGTTCTTTGATTATTTTTCTATTAATGAGTGTTCCTATTGCAAGGCGGTCCAATATTGAGCTCGATCTTCAAGACCAGACCAACATTGCTTTGAATCTGTTTAACACCATTCTAAACACTACCAATACCCGTGCTGAACTTAACCATTCTTGGGAAGCGATTAAATGAGATATTAGTGCTCAAGAACAATTGGAGGCTAGACGTAGGAAACCTAGAAATCAATAGTAACCTTTTGTTTCTTCAGTTTTGGCCTTTCTTTCATGTCCTTAGATTATCGTGCTTCTAGAAGAAGAAGGGGCTTATCACTTGAAATCAATCCTATTGCTGAAATAGGAAGAATAAACATAGTGTTATCTATCCAACAAAGTGCTCTAAAAAGGACTTTATCTGACTCATCCAACTCATCTTTATTTACCTCATCTATCATCCACAAGATGGCATCTAGTGGTGGCTCTGGTGGCATTGGAAGTGCTCCATCTTCCCAATCTTCATTGTCATTGGTGATTGGTAGATTGTACAACCAACATATCCCTGTCCAATCTACCACAAACCCCACCAAAGTCATTAAGAAGTATGGGATTTTTCAATTTGAAGAGGATGCCACAACCACACCATGGCATGTGTCCTCTCCTCTTAACTTAGCACCTGCTACTCGCCCACTTCCGAATATTAAAGAGAACTTGCCTAGGTTTTTAGGAAATAACACTGTCAGTACTAACGAACACCTAGTGGCATTTTCTAGTGCTTGTCATAACATAGGGGATAACAACAATGACACTTGCATGCGCCTGTTTGTCAATTCCTTGGAAGGAAAGGTTGCGACTGACTTCTTTGACCTTCCTCCTAAGATCCTATCTACTTGGGAGGGGTTAATCTATTGGTTCTAATCCACTTATGGGCAATCTAAAATCCCTGTCGAGAAGTGAAGGGAATACAATAACGTCACTTATAAAGATGGTGATACCATCAAGTATTTCAACTTGCGTTTCACCAAGTTGTACAATCAAATCCCCAAACTTATCCACCCTCAGAACCAAGCCAATTTCATGCATTAATACAATGCATTACCTTCTCCTTACCGTCATAGGCTTGAGGAAAAGGCCATCGATAATCTTGGTTCTGCTCTGCACACTTTCTTGGAGTATGAAGAACATCTTGAACAAACTGGTCTACCCCAGGGAGAATCAGTTAGACAGATAGATATGTCCACTCTCTTACAGCTAGTACAAGACATGAACAATCGTATGATAGCATTTGATCTGAAGGCTACTGTCTCCCCTCTCACCCCTGGAGCTTCATCCTCTTCTACACCCCCATTTAAAAATCTGGCTAAAAACAACTTTCAGCCTAAGGTTATCTTGCCTCGGAGTTGGTGTAAATTTTGCGAGGAGCACCACAAAGAAACCACATGTTAGGTAAAGAAGAGTTCCAGAGATAAGATCTTTGGTAAAAGACCAGAAACTACTATCGTTGTCCTAGACTTTTCAGAGCCAGAGGATGTCATGGTTATTAACACTAGGAACAAAGCCTATGCTCCCAAGGGTAATTTTGATCCTCCTCGCAAATATTCTAGCCCGAGATCATCCTCAACCACTGCTACGTCCCAGGTTCCTAAAATTACTGAGAGTCAAAGAGTCACTCCCCCTCCTCCCTCTTCTAAATACAATATCTTGAATCAATTGGCCAACATCAAAGTAGATGCAACCCTCCTAGACATGGTTGTCGTCCCTGAACAACAGATGCATCTGAAATAATTCATGGAAGGAAAAGCTTCCGTTGTAGCCAATATTTACAAAGAGGTTGACGAAGAGGATTCTTCTGTAAATAAAGTAGGTGTACATAACTTTAGATACCCTGTAAAAAACCCCCCTTTTTATATCTTTGTAAAAATCATGGATAAGATTGCCCATTGTTGCCTCATTTATGGTGGTTCAGGCCCAAGTGTCATGTCGAAGATTATTATGGAAGCGATAGGCTTGTCATGTACAAACAAAAATGCCAGAAGCATGCTCTCCTATAATAGTCTACAACAAACAACCATAGGCGAGTTTAAAGATGTAACCTTGGTTTTATGCTCTCATCCTGAGATAAGGACAACCCTCAGTATTCAGGTGATTGATATGCCTGTAAGCAGTTATTCAATTATCTTGGGGAGAGATTGGAAATCCCTAACAGGTGGATAAATCTCGCTCGACTGGACACATTTATTTGTTCCTCAAAATGGTAAGAATATCGTAGTCCTTAGAGAGGGAAGAATTTCACCCTACATAGAGAATGTTTTGCAATCTAGCGTAAACTACATCGAAGAAGACCTAGGAGTGTATTCCATCTTTGCTAAAGAGGATAATATTCCTTTGGAAAGAATTGATTTAGATGATGAGTTATGGCGTATTCACTTTGATGGTTCACACTCTAATGAAGGTAATGGGGCTGGTATTATCTTGGTTTCCCCTGCAGGAAAAATTCATAATCTGTCATACAAGTTGGAGTTTGCTTGTTCAAACAATGTCATTGAATTCGAAGCTCTGTTGTTAGGCATTGAGAATTCCCTTAATCTTGGTTGTAGTCACCTTTCAGTTTTCAGAAATTCTGAGCTTGTTGTGAACCTGATATGTAAGACATGCTCTCCTAGCGACATGTTGATGGAACAATACTCCCAAACTGTCTGGGCACTGGTCTTGAACCTTCTATATTTCAACATCACTCATGTTAAGAGGTAGTTGAATTTAATAGCTGATCGGTTAGCTGTATTTGCAGCCTCTCCCGCTCAACAACTCTTGCCTCGTTGGCCTGATTTTGATTTCCAATCTCTGCATCGTCCATACATTTCTGAAAATGAATAATTCTGGAAGGCCATCCCTAACGATGAGAGAATTTGTGTTGTCATTCAAAAGGAACCTCTCGATCCCGAGGAAGTTATATCTACATAAAATAATGAGATTCTTGAGGGCTTGACTCCTCTTGAGAGTTTGTTTTCCTTGAGTGTTGTAGGCAATAAAGAAAAACAAAAAGAAGAAAAGTTACAGAAGAAGGTGATTGAAACCATCCTCCTAAACATTAGGACATTTGAACCTTCGACCAATGTTAAAATAAAGGTCCAATGTTCTGGTAAAAAAAAGATGAGGTCCACCGGTCTACTTGGTGAATCTCAAAGGGTTTTTGCTTGGTATTATGAGGATCTTCATGGTTTTGATCCTGGTCTTATTCAACATATCATGAAACTAGCTAGGCAAAAACAAGAATCTGTTAATTCTGCACCGAAAGCACCCTTTTGAAGGGATTTGAGAGATTTCTTAAGGGCTGGAATGTTTTTTTCATCCCACCCTGAATGGGTCTCAATTTGGAAATCGGCCTCAGGGACCACTGGTAATATCAAAACTTGCATTAGTCTTCGAACTTTTAGGCAAGCGATTATGAGAAATCTCGTTTTCCCTCTCAATATTGAAATGTTTTTGCAACAGGTTGTAGAGTCACAGTTAAGACCCTTACTTGACAATTTGTTTGGTTACAATAAAATCAAAGTAAAAGGGGAAAAATTTCACAAAACCACTATCATTACTAATTGCGATACCATGCCACACAAATGACTTCTTTTTATCTTACTTGATACAGGTACTGCTTTTAAAAAAACTATGCACATGACTCTCGATGAATTGGTCAGTCTCCATCTCTATCTTGATGAGATAATCATGCGTGTCAAGGGAATGATGATTACATCATATTTCCAAGTGATCGGTCCTTTCCAAATTTCTTTTGTCCTGGGTACTAATTCTTATATCTCAAAATATTTACAGGAGCAATTGTTTCCCTACAGCACTAAAAACCCTCACTTGAAATATTGTGAGGAACCAACATGAAAAGTTCTAATGCTGTCTGGATTTTGTTGTATACTAGTAGATTAGCTATGCTTTCAATTTTTGTGCTTATTTTCTTGCTTTTCAATACTTTGATTTCTGCTTTCCAAGTTGAGTTTTTTTTTCCCCTGCTGCGCTTCATTTTTGTCTTTTATTGTTGTTGTTTTAGTTCTGCATTTTACTTCTGTCATGTTTTGGTTTCTTCTTATCTTATTTTGGTCAAATAGGATGTTGGATCAATTTTTCCACAATGACACTCCTACAAATCATTGTTAGTTAATAACAATCAATCTTGCATAGATGTTATGATGCTCCTTTGAAGGACCCTTGAAATTGTTGCATTTTTTCCGCTGTTGTCTTGTAAATAATTCACTGTCTCCCGCTTCTTCTTGCCATTTCTTCATCCATCGAGATTTTAAGAGCAAGCCTATAAGTTTTCCTCCTTGAAAGTAGAGAGAAGATTCTAATCAAATGATTATGCATACAATGGTAAAAACCCTCATACTTAACACTTTTCATGAATTATTCCCAAATTATCGGTCATCTTTCCATTAAATCCGCTCACTTCCCCCTGTTGCATAATCATCCGAGTTATGTCTTCTTGACCTGCTATTTTGGTCCACAAAACCATGAGTCTTGAGTTCTAAATCTGTTGGAAACAAATTTTCCCCGTGGAGTCGCCAGTTTGTTGATGATTAAAGACGTCAATGTAGTTTTTGCTCGCAAAGTGTTGCTAAAGCCTATTATTATAAAACTAAATAATACTAGTAAGTGGGACCCCCTTGAACTATTGAAGATCAGATCTACTCATTTTTTAAGTTGTGATGATGTGAAACTAGGTTTAAGTTGGTTGATGAGATATTGTTGTTGTTGGTATAAGTTGGGTTTTTGAAATATTGATTCTTCATGTTACTATAGCCTATGATTTTCATTAGTGTTATTGCTAAGTGTTCTTATCCCACCTACACAACAAACACATTAGTGAAATTCCATGAAGGGTAGTTTTGAGAAAGACAAAAATATTAAATCTACGATTTTATCACACCACATACAAACAAGTGGAAGGAAATAGGGAGCAATGCAACAGTTGAAAAGGTGAAGGGCTTAATAACTATCCTATGTACTAGACTATATGCTTGAAAGACTTAATGGTTATGGTAAATCATAGCTAGCATTTTAATGGATATACGATTCAATTAAGTTATGTGGTCGATATACATATGGTATCTTGGATAATGGGGTGTTGGTGGCTCATTTGACAAAGTAATGAACGTTGATGGTTATGTGATTTTTGTTGAGTTATATGATGTGAAATGAGATATGGTGATCGCGCTATTGGATTTTAATGTGGTGATGGTTTCGATACATGTTTGATTAATCGTGTTAATGGGGAATTGTTGGCATGTACTGTTGAGTAAATGAGATGTGGGTGGAGGCGACGTGCATTTACTGCACGTCACCTTTACTCTTCTTGTTGGCTGCCACCCTAGTTAGGCTATTATTCGATCTTGTTGTTGTGTTTATGCTCCGAAATTTTAGCAGGGTGGAACCTCTCGACCAACTCTCGTTTTAAGGAATTCGATTAACAGTTATGTCCTTTTTTTTGGCCATTCTTGACTTCGCTTTGGTTATGAAATGATTACTGGCTTAGGTGTATGGGTTTTTGTTTTTCCTAAGCGTTGCAACTGTGTGAAATTTTGGTGTTTGAATGAAAAATGGATGGTTCTTCCTGTAATATTTTTGAGTTTGTAGAGGTTATCGATCTTCCTTGTGATAAATCTCTGTTACTACTACTAGTTTAGTTGAAGGTTTTTTATTAAGTCTTGGGTGGATAGCTATCTTCATGCATTGTCACTATATCCAATCTCTAGCTTTCATGGGTTTAATGGTCGGAGGTTTTCTGCGTCAGTATGTTTTGTTCACTTCGACATTGGTTGATTGCACCACCAGGGGTCGCGAAATGAGGTTTCTACTCTTCCTCAGCCATGTCTTCACCTCTGTGCTTTGTCTGTTGACTGAAGAGCATGAGGGTTATACCTTGCGTGCATTAAAAAACCTTTTCCAGACTAGACTAGAGCCCTACCTTTTAGTTATGGCCTCTATCATGAATTTGTGTCTGACCACGAATGAGTTGTGGTCCTTCCTGTATTCACTATGACTTCAGAGGTTTCACCATTACGAGGAGTGGTTTTGCTCTCCCTGTGTTGGCTACGGGATGAACCTTAAACCCTCCAGTCTGAAGATTGATAGAGAGGACTAGCCTAGCCTGTTGGTTTTGCGACTTGGTTATGGTTGATGGGTGGTATAGTTGTCGACTTCTGAGCATAGGCTTGACTAGTTGCTCATATGACAGTCGTGTTGGTTGGTATATGGTTACTGACTCTGTTATAACAGTGGTAAACCCTACTTTTCCATGTGAATTTTCAAAGTACACAACCACTCTCCTTATGTTAACACTCAGTATGGTCAATGGAGAAGGCCTTCGCCCCAATTCGATTAGATGCATGAGTGTGCCTAGTTGCCACAACTTGTTAGGGTGATTGATTTTTTACAACAGTGGAAAATTGTTTGGTTAATACATAGTCACTAGTATTTGCACTGAGAATCATTTGGGTGATTAACTGGCATTGGTTACAAGGACTTGATATTGCTCACACATATCGTGTGTGTGCATGTTGATTTTGCAAATGAATTAATGGGCATGGTAACTGCGTTCTTTGGGCCGAATGACTATTGAGCTGGATCACTGTAGAGATTTTTTCGACGGGGTCTTTATATTTGTTTGACTGTGTAAACCTGGGTTACACAACATAGTCGATTACAGTGTGATTATATCACAACGATATTATATTTAATCGATGTCTCGCATGATGGATGAGTTATTGCAATGGCTGTGTATTGTTTTTGTTGAATGGAGATGTTGCCTCATTGTGTTTTTTGGCTGCGCACTATGTATAATATAGATGGTTTCACACTCAGAGTTACCCACATAGTTTTAAGCACGATTGGTTGCAACCCGATCATTTGTTGATAGAGGCTTGCTGTTAGCACCTCCTCGGTTGGCTAGGTGGTCTATTTTTTTTCCAGTCACATTTGATCAGGCTTGCACAGTGATGGATTTACACTTGCATGATTGAATTATTTGGCACATATCTTGTGTTGGGTGGTGGCTATTTTCTGTTTAATTGTCAATTCGGGTTTCGACAATTTGATCTAGTTTTGGGTGTCTTTCCTTATTTATTTAACAAACGTCATTGCATTCAAATGACATACCCGATAGCAATGATACTGTGACTTTGTTATTATTGTTGGAAATATGAATTGGGTATATTTGTTGATTATAGGGAGTAGTTGATTTTGAATGGTTACAGATTGGAAATGGGTACTGTTCGAATTTTTTTATAAAATGAAAAGAAATGAAAGGAACAGAACCTGCTACAAATTGTGTGGAATAAATACTATCTCATGGTGACACTGTCTTGGGTATTTGATTAATGAACAACGAAATAGTTGAATGCACAGGAATTATTATTTTGTCAAATGATTGTTGGTTGATGCTTCTTCTTTCACATAATGTTATGGATCACTTAATTAATTTCATGAACAGTAATCATCCTTCCTTCCTTCCTTTATTTCATTTTCCATTAATTACAAACCCCGTCACCTACCATATTCCTTTTTCACTCCCTGTTATGAGATTAATTACAGTCAAGAGAATTTCTGTGTTAAAATGGATGAAAGTGGCAGTGTCTTGTGTGGATTGCAGTGAGGTTTTATTGGTTTTCTTTACAGTTGATTGTTGTTTTCATTGAGAAGTGACCATGCTTCTCCCCTTTCATTATATCATATTTTCGCTCAATGCAAACCCTTCACATATCCCAGAACCCTGTTTCACCCTCCTGCTCATTGATTAATGGTAAAACAATTTGTATGGATTGGATTGCATGAGTCTGATACATTCTGGTCCAAATCTATTTCATATATTTAAGAGTTGTCATGTATGGTTATTTAAAAGACTATTTGCTAATCGATCATGCATGTAGGATGATTTTTTTCAATAGAGGAAGCCATGGCCGAGGAAACAAAGGTAGAGGTAACTGGAACTGTGGCCCAAGAAGGCGCTGGTTCTCCATATATTTTGACGCTGATTCATAAGAGATTGGTCAATTGTTTCATGCCAGATTCTTTAATTGGATTGGGTAGGGAATAGTCCAACCTAGGCCCGAAAGGCCTCCTTTCCAAGCACCACAAGCCCCTAGTATCCCTGTACCTCCTCATGTCTCCTTACAACCTAAGGTCCCTGAAAATGATGGATGGCAGGAGATTGTCCACCCGACAGTCTCCCAACATCATGGCTGGCCCAATTTGTCTTTGCCTTCTCCTCCGCCTTTGAACCCCATTGTCCAAGCTGCCCGTAACCACTCGCTAGTGAAATCTTCCCATGCTAGTAAGAGATTGAAGACTGAAACCCACCATGCACTTGATAAAGGAAAATCCACTGCTACCCCTTCCTCACCCTCCAATGAATCTGACAAATCTGTGTCTTCCCAGATGCATTTGAGGGACGATTGTTCCCACGTGATCAACGAGATTAACCCTAAAGGCTCTGCACAGCCTAAGGCAAATTCAGGAAAATCAAGTGGTGTCAGCAACAACCAAGGAAATGTTGCATCTTAGATTGGGAAATATGGATTTTGAGATTTATGTTATCTAGTGTTTTATGACAGTTGATTTCATGGATATTTTCACAACATGTTTATTTTGGACATATGAGTATTATTTTTAAAATAATTTTAAATTTCATGAGTTTTAATTGCCAACAGTGAATATGTTGATGGGAGGCACAAGGAGGTGTGTTTTTATTAACTAATGGTTATGTTATGATTGTTATTATTATTATGAACTAAAGGGAGTTATAAGGCGTCCCACCTACTAGTTATTATTTATTTATGACCCTTATTATAATTATTACTTTTCCCCCTAACTAAATTTAGTTGATTCTTTAAATTAACTTAACTAATGAGTTGGTTCAACTACTTCAACCAATTCTTATTTGTTAAAAGCAAAAGGAAAGGGAGGAACAAGAGGAGGATAGAAGCATAAGAATGCTAAGGTTTTCTCATTGAGTTTATGTTGAGATAGTTCAGTTTTCATTCATTCATATATTGATCACAACCTAATTATATTTTATGATAGCAGGGTCTTATTGTAGACAACAATATTCAGGGATGAATCAAATCATTCAGACACTTGTTCGTCATAGGTGTTGATCTATCTTTGATAGTCTGTGTAGACTTGTCTGTTTGTGAATTAATTTTCATGACTGATAAAGGCTATTGTGCATAGTTGAGTGGGAAACAATCTGTGGCAAGTTGATATAGCTTTTAGAGATCATTTTTGGCTTTCTGTCAGAGGTCCTTTTCTATGTTCCATCGGGGATGTCTAAGTTTGACTTTGGTCCAAGATTTCTGTATGAGATTTTGTAAAGAAAATGACTCTTTGGCGAATTGGAATGAAATAAAGGATTTCTTTATGTCTCATCTATCTTTATTATCATCTTGGTATGTTTACTTCTGTTCTTACATGATCTGAAAATGATAAAGGCTTGTATTCTTGAAAATATTTGCAAAGTTTTATTTAAGTGTGCTTATGCAAAAGGATCAATTTGCAAACACAAGTTTCAGAGAAAATTACACATTCAAGATGCAAATAATAACCATCAAATATAGTGAATAGTAAACACATAACACAACAAACAATAAAGGAGTTCGCCCCTCTCTTGGGCTACATCTCCTGGTCCAGCTTCCAATGGATATTTTATATTATTTGCTCAAAGTGATAAAATATGTGCTTTACAATGCTTAAAATGCCAAATAGATGGCTCCAATGGCTTCAGAACGTCCAAAAACCCCTAGCTGGGCTTTTTTGGCACCTGATTTGGCCAAAAATTGAAGAAGATAGGCTTCCTGGAAGTTCCCCTTCAAACTTGCTGTCTCTGGATCGCCAAAATGCACCTCTGTGTGTCCAACCTAGCCTCTGTGCATTTTTTCATGCTTAAACCTAGAACCATGCACATAACCGCAAAACACATGCAACTATAGAATGGTTAGGGAACCTAGCCCCCTAACCGCAAAGCCGTTGAGCGCATGGTCATGTGACCGCGTCCCCCGCAAACAAAAGGGCCAAGTTCCAAGTCATATGGGTAATGGACAAGTGTCCAAGCGCGTGGGGATTTGAATCCATTTGAAATGCACGCAGTGTGGTCGTATGGTGATTCGCATATGAATGGGGGCTGGGGCTTAGCCCCAGCCCGGACCATGCCCAAACCTTAACACAAATCAAACTTAAATAAAAATAAACACACATATATAATAAGAAATAACGCGTGGGCTATTGGTAACCCACGCCGTGTGAAGGCGCTCCACCATGGTGGGAGGTCCGAGGTTCGATCCCCACAGACTCCATATAATTTTAAACAACCAAACCAAAATAAATACGGTGCCACGTGGCACCATCCCACTTGTAAAAAATGTGCCACATGTCAATAAATGATTGGACTTCACAACTGCCAACTATCTTCCAACTCAGCACCTGCCATGTCAGTGTATAGCCTTGCCACATCAGTGTACGGCCCTGCCACATCAGCAACTGTACGGACTGTACAGTCAGCAATTTTTTTTTTGCCTATTTGACAATTTGAACAGAACGCGATATCTCACTCATATGATGTCCATTTGAACCCGTTCGAGTTGCGTTGTGTTCGTGACGATGAGGCCTACACACTTGTTTGATTTGAAGTGATTCTGAGCACTTTGAATTTTGAGCAAAATTTGATCCCCTGGATCACACCTCCCCATTGGAAAGCTTTTGGACCTCCAAAAGTCTACTTTCAGTCTATCTGGAGATGAGGGTATAGTTCCCTCACCTTCCCAACCTCAATCCACTTGGATTTGCTTGGATTTGTGCCATTAAGACCAATTCAAAGATATTCCACATTTCTCTATTTTGAAGTTCTCATTCTCTTGTCAAGGATTGTGTCTTCATGCAGTTCTGTAAGATATTATGGGGAGAATTCATCTATAGAAGGAATCTGAACATGTTCTTCTTGATCATCAATCAAAGGAGGCTCATACAATTTCAATTTCTCAACATTGACAACTGCATACATTTGCATATAAGGAGGCAAATCCAAACGAAAGGCATTGTTACCAATCTTCTCAAGAATCTTGAAAGGACCATATCTAATTGGTTTCAGTTTTTTACCTTCTCCTTTAAGCCTCTCCTTACTAATGTAAAGCCAAAATTCATCTCCAACTTGGAAACTGTGATCAACACGATGCTTTTCATGTCTTGTCTTGTACTTGGCTTGACTCTTTTCCAACTGTTCTTGTACCATTTGATGTATCGATTGAATTTGTTCAATGAAATTTTCTGCCCTATCAATGTCATATTGACCATCAATAGAAATATCCTTCCCAAAGATAAAATCTAAAGGATATTTGGGCAAATAGCCAAAACATGCTTCAAATGGCGATGTTTGAGTTGAAGAGTG
>ML784052.1:277875-294770 GCA_009831015.1 Picea engelmannii | reverse complement strand
AAGAGCATGATGTATAATATCCATCCATGGGTGTTGTATCTTCATTTTCATTTTCCTTCATGTCCAAATAACTTCATCAATCTTCTGGTCCAAAACCCATGACTAGGGTTGACATCAATGACAACAACCAATCTTCCAACAAAAATTGCTTTTTAATTGCAACAATAAAATCATTCCAAGAGGTTAAAATTTTACCATGTTTCTTCATGTCATCTTGAGTCTTGGCTTCCCACCAAATAAGTGCTGCACTATCCAATCTTAAAGAAGCAAGCTGAATCTTAGTTTCATAATCTTGAATTCTTTGTATCCCACAATACACCTCAATCTGACGAATCTAGTTATCTAATTTCTCAGCATTTACCTCTCCATTGTACATTGGCAATTCAAATTTAATATCAATCTTTAACAAAGGAATTTGTGGAGGAATTTTACCATGTCCCCTTGGAGAATTTGGAAGAGGTTTTGAACTGGTAGAAGAAGAGGAAGATGGAGGTGAGGGAGGTGGAGTAGCACCATTTCCTCCATTTCCTTTTGGAGTTTTATCACCACTGTCTCCCTTGTTCTTTGAAGGGTTGGAGCCTTCAACTTGCAACCTTGCATTCCTTTCTTCCATCAAGACTTTCATCATTTCCCTCATATCCATGAAATCCTTTCTAAGATCTTCATCTTCTGTAGGAAAATTTTCATGACTCTCTTCATGAGCCATACTTGGTGAATGCCTCCTTGAAGCTTGGGGTGATAGTATAATTTTTCTTCTTGAAGGATGAGAACTTAGCTCTACAAGTTGACCTTCTCCTCTTGTGAGTTTCAACCTTGTGAGCATCAGAAAACAAACACTTGCAAATAATCAAGCCTTCAAAAACCTATGCTCTGATACCAACTTGATCTGAAAATGATAAAGGCTTGTATTCTTGAAAATATTTGCAAAGTTTTATTTAAGTGTGCATATGCAAAATGATCAATTTGCAAACACAAATTTCAGAGAAAATTACACATTCAAGATGCAAATAATAACCAACAAATATAGTGAACAGTAAACACATAACACAACAAATGATAAAGGAGTTCGCCCCTCTCTTGGGCTACATCTCCTGGTCCAGCTTCCAATGGATATTTTATATTATTTGCTCAAAGTGATAAAATATGTGCTTTACAATTCTCAAAATGCCAAATAGATGGCTCCAATGGCTTTAGAACGTTCAAAAACCCCTAGATGGGCTTTTTCAGCACCTGATTTGGCCAAAAATTGAAGAAGATAGGCTTCCTGGAAGTTCCCCTTCAAACTTGCTGTCTCTGGATCGCCAAAATGCACCTCTGTGTGTCCAACCTAGCCTATGCGCATTTTTTTGTGCTTAAACCTAGCACCATGCACATAACCACAAAACATGCACAACTGTAGAATGGTTAGGGAACCTATCCGCCTAAACGCAAAGCCGTTGAGTGCATGGTCATGTGACCGCGACCCCTTCACACAAAAGGGCCAAGTTCCAAGTCGTATGGGTAATGGACAAGTGTCCAAGCGCACGGGGCTTTGAATCCATTTGAAATGCACGTGCGGTGTGGTCGTATGGTGATCCACATATGAATGGGGGCTGGGGCTTAGCCCCAGCTTGGACTGTGCCCAAACCTTAACACAAATCAAACTTAAATAAAAATAAACACACATATATAATAAGAAATAACGCGTGGGCTATTGGTAACCCACGCCGTGTGAAGGCACTCCACCATGGCAAGAGGTCCGAGGTTCGATCCCCATGGAATCCATATAATTTTAAACAACCAAACCAAAATAAATACGGTGCCACGTGGTAGCCCATGTCTGGGCCATGTGGCACCATCCCACTTGTCAAAAATGTGCCACGTGTCGAGAAATAATTGGACTTCACAACTTCCAAATGTCTGCCAACTCATCACCTGCCACATTAGCGTACGGCCTTGCCACATTAGTGTACATCCCTGCCATGTCAGCGTATGAACCTGCCATGTCAGCAACTGTATGGACTGTACAGTCAACAAATTGTTTTTTGCCTGTTTGACAATTTGAACAGAGCGCGATATCTCACTCATTCGATGTTCGTTTGAACCTGTTTGAGTTGCGTTGGGTTCATGACAATGAGGCCTATGCACCTGTTCGATTTGAAGCAATTCTGAGCACTTTTAATTTTGAGCAAAATTTGATCCCCTGGATCATTACATTTATTTCAGCAACTATTATATTCAGAAAATTACATAAAAAGTGAATTTCCAGCAAGATTTTTGTGGATAAAAGACTAGCCTAAGCACTCGTAATTAATGCTTGTGAGTTAGGATGTTATTTTTGTTGGCTATAAACATAGGGTGATATTCCCATCTACTTTTCTTTATCCAATTAAAGTCTGAAAATGCTTGAGTAAGATCAATTCATATATTTTCCTCAACATATACCATTGCTTCCTAAGGAGGGAGGATTGATCTAGGTGGATATCAGTGGCCACCCACCTATTCCACTGCCTCTAAAAATAGTTTCAACCTTTGCATTGTTTCGACAATTTTTCGGGTCCCAAACTTCCGGGGTCGTTTTGAGGCCCTAAACGACATTTTATGGGAATTAGGGGCCCAGGTTACTATTATAAGCATTTGCTTGGAGCAGTCAAAAGTCATTATTCTCAGTTATACCTTTCCAACGGTGTATCGAGCGCCCCAAACATAGATCGTATGCAAATGTTACGCCCCCGTGAAGTTTATGTATCAACTAATCCCATCAGGGCTCACAAACCTTTTGGCTTTTCATCTTTCCAGGTTAGGGTTTTGGATTTTACTTATGTTAAAAAGGCCTTTGGAGCCTGATTGTAACAATCATATTCTTGTGAATGTGAGTATCCATCACATCTCTTTTCAACGATAAGCCGCCACCATTCTAGCGAGTCTTTCACTCTGAATTTTTACCGTCTTTGTACATTTTTGCTCATTAATAGAAATTGTGTATTACTGTATCTCTGTGTTTATGGTTGCATATTTGATACATTTATGTTATATTATTTTATATCCTAGATATCTGTGTACATTTATTTATTATATCTATGCTCTCATTTCAAGCCGAAAATAATCTGGATCAGTGGTATCATAGCAGGCTGCTCTTGATTGTTTTTCAATGCATGTCCCCAACGAGGTCCGAGTATAGCAAGTTGGGTCTCGAGCTTGTCTCTCTTGAGTTAAATCACTCTCGCACACCCAATAAACCTTCCATGGTGGAAGAAAATAAAAATGACAGAGGATAAGATTCTATTAATCTGTTGCTTGAGAAATCTCTCGTGTGACAGAGGGACGAAATGATGGAGAATTTTTCCCACATCCTTCAATGCCTACCAATAATAACAGGTGTGTCTTCATCAAGCAACCACTTTGGAGGAACCTTACCTTTCAAGGTACAATTTAATTTTCATATTCCCATATTTGAAGGACAGATAGATGCCTATGCCCTAGACAAATGGTTAAATCTGCTAGAAGGTTATTTCTCTATTCACAATTTTTTCAACGGGAAAAGATCACGTTCGCACTCCTTAAAGCTCTCCCCCATGTCAAACATTGGTGGGAAACGTACTGGTAACAAATTCCCACATAGGAGTCTGGAATATATGGGGCCAATCCCACTTGGTATTGTTTTGTGGATGCGTTCAAGGAACAATATTACCCTGTTGGCAACTATGAAGAATAGTACATGAGATGGACCAAGCTACGTCAAGAGAGGGGCCAAGGAGTGTCTAAGTTCACCAATACCTTTCATACCTTGTGTACCAAGATGGGTATCAAAGACTCTAAGCAACATTTGGTTCTGAAATACCCTGGGGCTCTACACAGATACATCCAAACTGAAATGGATTTTATGGACATCTCATCACTCGGTGCTGCTTATCGATATGTTGTTAAAATCAAGAAGAAATTTAAGAACTAGAAAAAATGGGAGTTCGGGTCTGCAAATCCGTAAAAACCAAAGTATGGTAAAGATGACCCTAACAACCAACCTTCAAAAAACCATTCCAAGCCATGGGAAAAGAAGGGTAATGGAAATATGAAGAAGGACATTGGAAAATGGTGCGATTTCCACAAAATCCCCTGGAACAACACTGATGAATGTCACTCAAAAAAGTCATTGGTGGTCGAGATCAAAGATAAGGAGTCAAACCCTAATTTAGAATATGATTCAGAAAATACTAATAGAAGATAGATCATCGACACAGATCCCACTGCTATTGTTGTGACCACAACAATTCAACCAGAAGAACCAATAGATCCTGAAGAGGGGGAGCACCTTTTCATTCACAGATGTGTGTGAAAGGGGCCTTGCTTCATTTTATCGTTGATAGCGGAAGACAAAAGAAACTCATCTCAGAAGAGGTTGTCAAACAGTTGGGATTATCGATAACACCACACCCGCAACCATACAACATTGGGTGGCTTCGCCAGGGATGGGATCTTCATCTCAGCCAACAATGTCGATTGTCATATGACATCCATCCCTTCAAGGATGAGGTATTATGTGATTTTTCCTCGATGCATGTCTGTGATGTTCTCTTGGGCCAACCATATATGTTGAAGAGCCATTCTGTTTATGAGTCTCGACCCTATAGTATCATTTTTACTCTGAGGGGTCATCTCTACATAATACCATAAGTAGTTCCAACTATTTCCCCACCTAAACAGTGCGACAAGGTAGTATCTCATACTACAAAATTCAGCTTCTTCATAATCTATTCAAAAGGTGAATAAAAGGACACTGCAACCACTATAGCCTTGGCCCAAGCACCTTCTATCCAATAGAAGAAAGTCGACAAAGATGCAACAAAGCGCAAAGATTCCTTCTGCACACAGTCATCTCATGTAATCGAATTGATTAAAAAGGTCCAATCCTTCCAGCCACAGGTTCATGATAGCCTTCAACAAGCTTAGCAACGCAACTTCTCTAAGAAGGAAAATAGCTCATTAAGGTTCAAATTCACCAAACATTTCTCCCTATCCCCTGGGAACTCAACGAAATTGAGATGATTAGTTCCTAAGGAGGGAGGATTGATCTAGGTGGATATCGATGGCCACCCACCTATTCCATTGGCTCAAAAAACAATTTTCCACCTTGGCAGTTTTTCGATAGTTTTTCGGGTCCCAAACTTCTAGGGCCGTTTTGAGGCCCTAAACCACGTTTTTTGGGGATTTGGGGCCTAAGAGGTTGCAATAGGCACTTCCTTGGGCCAGTTGAAAGTCATTCTTCTCAACTATACCTTTTCAACAACGTATTGAGTGCCCCAAATAGAAATCATATGCAAAAGTCACACCCCATGGAAGTTGACGTATCAACTAACCCCATTAGGGCCCACAAACCTTTTGGATTTTCATTTTAAGGGGTTAGAGGTTTTTATTTTACTTATGTCAAAAAGGCCTTTGGAGCCTGATTGTAACAATCATATTCTTGTGAATGCGAGTAGCCATCACATCTCTTC
This sequence comes from Picea engelmannii, assembly GCA_009831015.1. Classification (NCBI taxonomy): domain Eukaryota; kingdom Viridiplantae; phylum Streptophyta; class Pinopsida; order Pinales; family Pinaceae; genus Picea; species Picea engelmannii. The sequence continues at coordinate 289,299 of ML784052.1, read as the reverse complement.
TCAGAGATAAGCTGCCACCATTCTAGCGAGTCTTTCACACTGTATTTTCGCTCATTAGTATAAATTGTGTATTACTGTATCTATGTGTTTATGGTTTCATATCTGATTCATTTATGTTATATTATTGGATATCCGATATATCTCTGTACATTTCTTTATTATATCTCTACTCTCATTTCGTGCCAAAACTAATCCGGATCAGTGGTATGAGAGCATGTTGCTCTTGATCGTTTTTCAGTGCATGTCCTTGACGAGGTTCGAGTATAGCAAGTTGGGTCTCGAGCTTGTCTCTCTTGAGGAAAATCGTTTTCGCATGCCCAAGAAACCCTCCATGGTAGAAGAAAATAAAAATGATGGAGAAGAAGATTCTATTAGTTTGTTGCTTGAGAAATCTCTCACGTGACAGAGGGAAAAAATGATGGAGAATTTTTTCCACATCCTTCAACGCCTACCGATAAAAACATGCATGTCTTCATCAAGCGACCACTTTGGAGGCACCTCACCTTTCAAAATACAAGTTAATTTTTATATTCCCGTATTTGAAGGACAAATAGATGCAGATGCCCTAGACAAATGGTTAAATATGCTAGAAGGTTATTTCTTTGTTCAAAATTTTTCTGATAGGGAAAATATCACCTTCGCACTCCTTAAGGTTCTCCCCATGTCAAATATTGGTGGGAAATTTACTAGGACCAAATTTCCATAGAGGAGTTTGGAATATATGAGGTCGATCCCAGTTGGGATTATTTATTGGATGCGGCCAAGGAACAATATTACCCTATTGGAAACTATGAAGAACAATACATGAGATGGACCATGCTGCATCAAGAGAGGGGCCAAGAAGTGTTGGAGTTCACCAATACCTTTCATACCTTGCACACCAAGCCAGGTATCAAATAATCTGAGTGACATTTGGTTCTAAAATACAGTGGGGCTCTACACAGATACATCCAAAGTGAAATGGATTTTCTAGACATCTCATCACTTGGTGCTGCTTATTGATATGTTGTTAAAATCGAGAAGAAATTCAAGCACCAAAGCAAGGGGGAGTTCGGGTCTACAAATCCGAAAAAACCAAAGTATGGTAAAGACGACCCTAACAACCAACTTTCAGAAAACCAATCCAAGCCACAGGAAAGAAAGGTAACAAAAATACGAAGAAGGACACTGAAAAATGGTGCGATTTCCACAAAATCCCCTAGTACAACACCGATAAATGGCACTGAAAATAGTCATTGGTGGTCGAGATCAAAGATAAGGAGTTGAACCCTGATTCATAATCTGATTCAAAAAATATTGATAGAAGACAGATCATCGACGCAGATCCCACTGCTATTGTCATGACCGCAACAATTCAACCGGAAGAACCAATAGATCCTGAAGATTGGGAGATCCTTTTTCATTCAAAGATGTGGGTGAAGGAAAACCTACTGCATTTTATCATTGATAGCGGAAGCCAAAAGAACCTCATCTCAGCAGAGGTCATCAAATAGTTGGGATTTTCGAAAACACCACACCGACAACCATACAACATCGGGTGGCTTCACCATAAATGACATCTCTTTTTCAACCAACAATGTCGATTGTCATACAACTTCCATCCCTTCAAGGATAAGGTATTATGTGATGTTTCCCTGCTAGATGTCTTTGATGTTCTCTTGGGCAAACCATATATGTGGAAGTGCCATGTTGTTTATGAGTATCGACCCCGTAGTGTCATTGTTACTCTCAGGGGCCATCTCTACAGAATACCAGAAGTAGTTCCAACTATTGTCCCACCTAAACAGTTCTGCATGGTAGTATCTCATACTACAAAATTCAACTTCTTCACAATCTATTCAAAAGGTGAACAAAAGGACATTGCAACCACTACAGCTTCGACCCAAGCACCTTCTATCCAACAAAAGCAGGCCGATAAGGATGTGACAACACACAAATATTCCTTCTTCACACAAACATCTCATGTAGCCAGACTGGTTAAAAAGGTCCAATCCTTCCATCCACAGGTTCATGACAACCTTCAACAAGCTAAACAACACAACTTCTCCAACAAGGAAAATAGCTCATCAAGGTTCAGATTCAACAAACGCTTCCCCCTATCCCTTGGGAACTCAACACAATGGAAACCATTGCTTCCTAAGGAGGGAGTATTGATCTAGGTGGATATCAGTGGCCACCCACCTATTCCACTTGCTCGAAAAATAGTTTTTCCACCTTGGCAATGTTTTGACAGTTTTTTGGGTCCCAAACTTCTAGGGTTGTTTTGAGGCCCTAAATAATGTTTTTTGGGGATTTGAGGCCCAAGCGATTGTTTGAAAACATTGCTTGTGCTAGTCGATATTTTTTCTTCTTGGTTAGAACTTTCAAACGATGTATCGAGTGCCCCAAACAAAGATCGTATGCAATAAGTTGACGTATCAACTAACCCCATTGGGGCCTGCAAACCTTTTGGATTTTCATCTTCCAGGGTTATGGTTTCGGATTTTACTTATGTTAAAAAGGCCTTTGGAGCCTGATTGTAACAATCATATTATTTTGAATGCGAGTAGTCATCACATCTCTTCTCAGAGATAAGCTGCCACCATTCTAGCGAGTCGTTCTCTTTGTATTTTTATAGTCTTTGTACATTTTAGCTCATTAATAAAAACTATGTATTACTCTATCTTTGTATTTATGGTTTCATCTCTGATACATTTATTTTATATTATTGGATATATGATATATATTTGTACATTTCTTTATTATATCTCCGCTCTCATTTCGTGTTGAAAATAATCCGGATCAGTGGTATCAGAGCAGGATGCTCTTGATCATTTTTCAGTGCATGTCCTTGACGAGGTCTGAGTATAGAAAGATGGGTATCAATCTTGTCTCTCTTGAGTAAACTCTCTCTCGCACACCCAATAAACCCTCCATGGCGGAAGAAAATAAAAACGATGGAGCAGAAGATTATATTAATTTGTTCCTTGAGAAATCTCTCACGTGACAGAGGGACGAAATGATGGAGAATTTTTCCCACATCCTTCAAAGCTTGCCGATAAAAACAAGCGTGTCTTCATCAAGTGGCCACTTTGGAGGAACCTTTCCATTCAAGGTACTAGTTAATTTTGATATTCTCATATTTGAAGGACAGATAGATGCAGATGCCCTAGACAATTTGTTAAATCTACTAGAAGGTTATTTCTCTATTCACAATTTTTCGATAGGGAAAATGTCACCTTCACACTCCTTAAGGCTCTCCGCCATGTCAAACATTGGTGGGAAACTTACTAGGAGAAAAGTTCCACAAAGGAGTCTCGAATATATGGGGTCGATCCCACTTGGAATTGTTTTGTGAATGCGGTCAAGGAATAATATTACTCTGTTTGAAACTATGAAGAAAAATACCTGAGATGGACCACGCTGCATCAAGAGAGGGGCCAAGCAATGTTTGAGTTCACCAATATATTTCATACCTTTCACACCAAGCTGGGTATCAAAGACTTTGAGCGAAATTTGGTTCTGAAATAGTGTGGGGCTCTACACAGATACATCCAAATTGAAATTGATTTTCTTGACATCTCATCACTCGGTGTTTCTTATTGATATGTTGTTAAAATCAAGAAGAAATTTAAGCACTAGAACAAGTGGGAGTTTGGTCATGCAAATTTGCAACAACCAAAGTATGGTAAACAAGACCCTGACAACCAACCTTCAGAAAACTAGTCCAAGCCATAGGAAAATAAGGGTAACAGAAAGACGAAGGACACTGGAAAATGGTGTGATTTCCACAAAATCCCCTGGCACAACACCGATGAATGTCTCTCAAAACAGTCATTGGTGGCCAAGATCAAATACAAGGAGTCAAACCCTGATTCATAATCTGATTCAAAAAATACTGATAGAAGACATATCACTGACGTAGATCCCACTTCTGTTGTCGTGATTGCAACAATTCAACCAGAAGAACCAATAGATACTGAAGAGGGGCAACACCTTTTTCATGCACAGATGTGGGTGAAGGGGACCCCACTACATTTTATTGTTGATAGCTGAATCCAAAAGAACCTCATCTCAACAGAGGTCGTCAAACAGTTGGGATTGTCGAAAACACCACACTCGCAACCATACAACATTGGGTGGCTTCGCCAGGGACGAGATCTCCGTGTCAACCAATAGTGTCGATTGTCATATGACATCCAACCCTTCAAGGATGGGGTATTATGTGATGTTTCCACGGTGGATGTCTGTGATGTTCTCTTGGGACAACCATATATGTGGAAGCGCCAAGCTGTTTATGAGTCTCGACCCCGTAATGTCATTGTTACTCTCAGGGGTCATCTCTACAAAATACCAAAAGTAGTTCCAACTATTGTCCCACCTAAACAGTGCTGCAAGGTAGTATCTCATACTATAAAATTTAGCTTCTTCACAATCTGTTCAAAAGGTGAACAAAAGGACACTGCAACCACTACAACCTCGGCCCAAGAACCTTCTATCCAACAGAAGCATGTCGACAAGGATGAAACAAAGTGAAAAGATTCCTTCTGCACATAGTCATCTCATGTATCCAGACTAGTTAAAAAGGTCCAACCCTTCCAACCACAGGTTCGTGACAACCTTCAACAAGCTAAGCAATGAAAATTCTCCAACAAGGAAAATAGCTCATCAAGGTTCAAATTCAACAAACGCTTCACCCTATCCCCTTGGAACTCAACGAAATGGATACCATTTATTCCTAAGGAGGGAGGATTGATCCAGGTGGATATTAGTGGCCAACCACCTATTCTAGTGGCTCAAAAAACAATTTTCCACCTTGGCAGTTTTTTGATAGTTTTTCGGGTCCCAAACTTCTGGGGCCATTTTTAGGCCCTAAATGATGTTTTTTGGGGATTTGAGGCCCAAGCGAATGGAAAAGGCACTTTCTTGACCTAGTTGAAAGTCATTCTTCTCGGTTAGAACTTTCCAATGGTGTATCAAGCGCCCCAAATGTAGATCATATGCAAAAGGTATTCCCCCGGGAAGTTGACGTATCGACTACCCCCATCGAGGCCTGCAAACATTTTGGATTTTCATCTTCTGGGGTTAGGGTTTTGGATTTTACTTATGTTAAAAAGGCCTTTGGAGCCTGATTGTAACAATCATATTCTTGTGAATGCATGTAGCCATCACATATCTTCTTGGAGATAAGATGCCACCATTCTAGCGAGTCTTTCATTCTGTATTTTTACAGTCTTTGTACATTTTCGCTCATTAATAGAAATTGTGTATTACTGTATCTCTGTGTTTATGGTTTCATCTCTGATACATTTTTGTTATATTATTGGATATCCGAGATATCTTTGTACATTTCTTTATTATATCTCCACTCTCATTTCATGTCGAAAATAATCCGGATTAGTTATTTAAACCCTCAAGTATGTGTGCTACTGACCTAAAGGGGAATTTACCAATTTTAAGAGAAAATCCACCAAAATCCTAATTAACCCTATATCAACAAAATAAAGTAACGTAAATACTTCACAGAGACACTCTTTATAGAGTTTTCCTCAAGAAAAGATACACTCGAGAATATAAAGTGAAATATGTGTAAGTATGGGATTAGTTTGGTTCTATGTAGAAGAATCAAGTCACTCTATACAATAATCCATCTCACAATGCGTTCTTATTTATACCACAATCTATATATGAACAATATAATATAACAAGTTATAATATATACATGTCTGTAATATAACAAGGTAACATGACAATTTAGAACAATTTGTAAATAAAATAATGAAATAATATACAAGTAACAACACAATAAACTATTATAACAAACCAATGTATACAACAATAACAATATATATACAATACTAATACAAAAACATGTATAAAGAAACAATTGAAATATATAACAATGTAAACAACAATATATAAGCAATATGTATGATAAGAAACAAGAGTAGATAGCAATTAATAACGTGCATGTAATATAATAATCAAAACAATAAGAAACAACAACCAAGTAGATTGAAACAATGATATATATAACAATGTAATGATTTAAATATAATAGAAACAAATGTGAACATTGAAATATTACATAACAAGAACTTGCAGGTGGAGTCAACAACCAAATTCCTACGTATTCACAACATACGTAACAACAAACATACCATTCAATTTATATGAAAACTCATGTGTATCACAAGATGAAAGTTATAAATGTAAGTAATACAATATGTAGTGTTTAATGAGTCAGATGAGAAATAGCGTAGAGGTGCAGAGATGTAAATCGAAAATATAGAGTGAGGGAAGTATTGGATTAAGGATTAATGAGCTCAGGTGACTTGCAAAGAGAATCAATAGTGCAGAGTTAAGGAAATTTGTGTGAGAATAAGAAGTGTGTTAGGAATGGGTTGTGCCGTGATGAAGAATTGTATTCATTCCATGTGATATTTATTGAAGTCCAATCTCCAAATTAAATCAATAACAATGCAGAATTGAAATTAACTATGGAGAAAATAACACACAAAAATAAACCAAACAAATCAAAACAAAAAATGATTGCTATAAAAAAGAAATCACCAGGGCATTATTTGGTCGAAGGCCCCTTCTCGACTGATCCACGCTCCTCGCTACGATCTCAAGATAACGTATTTGCAACAAATCAACCAGATCTCATTCTCATTTATTTTCAAACTTTGGTTACAAAAAAATCATCTCCCTATCAAATTCTATGTATTTTTTCTTCCCCCCTCCTCTATTACAAAGCAGATATAAAAACAACCTCCACAATTAATGAACATGAACAATAGAAAAATAGTTAACATAACAAACAAATCGAATTGGGTTTGATTCTACCCACCCAGTTTAAAAAATGTTTAAAACAATGGTATCAGGTTTGATCTCGTATTCCATTTGTGAAACCTTCCAATTGATCTAAATTGTAATTCATTCAATAACTTGAAGATTTGTCAAAACATAGATCTAGGCACAACTTGAGAAGATTTCTTATGAAGAACCAACCATAATTCTCAATCCATGTCTTTATTTATAAAATGGTGCTATTGATGACCAAATTACCATGTTAAGAACAAAACCCATGTTATGAATTCTTCATATTTGTCTTTATTTGCATGGAAATCAAGGCGCAAGTCAATTGTCTGGAACTTTTGTTAATTTCCGTTGAATTATTAGACCTAATCTAGAGGTTCACATGTGTGACCTGGGTGAATTATTACTCATGTGTCTTCATGTCAACACTGCTACAGAGTAAACTCATGTCCCTGACTTTTCCTAGAAACGTGTGAATATGCCAAACAATGACAGGTACCAAAATGGCAGTGTTGATGTGGGAATGTCAAACTACAGTAATGGTATGGGAATACTGATCCTGCTAGTACAAGAATCACACTTCACAAACCGTCATCAATAAATCATGATATAATCATATTTTAGTCACTAAAAACACAAAAAACAATGTATTAACCACACTATATGTATAATTGTGAATGACGACAGATAATGGTGGTTTATGGTATAATGAGAAGTATGTTATTGGAAAAATGTAGGAAAAGGTGTAATGATGAATGCATTTGTATAGTGGAAAATATGGAAAAAGTGGATCCCAACAATCATGCAACCATATTTGTTGAACAGATCCAACCCCTCCAACAACATGTTCATGACATCCTTCAACAAGATAATTCTAACTACAAATAGGACAACTACTTCAGGAAGGAAAGCGACTCACCAAGGTTCAGATTCAACAAAATTTTCCCCATATCCTGAGGGAACTTGATGCAATGGGGACCATTTCTTTCTAAGGGGGGGGATTGATCCAAGTGGATCTCAGTGGCCATCCAACTTTTTCATCGAATCAACATTTTCGATCCTATGGTTTTTATAAACCATGATATTTACCCTTTTGATGGGGAATATAATGTAAATCCATCTCCATTTATTAATTACATCCATCATGTAATGATTTCCTGGTGTTCTTATGTACATGTATACCATGTTAATGCAACATATCCCATTAAAAATCCACAGTTGAGTGTGCTTGGGCTAGAGTAGTACTAGGATGGGTGACATATCACTAAGTCCTAGGGTTTTACTAGGATGTGTGATCTCTCATAATAAATCTCAACTGTTGATCTACTAAACCTTCCCTGGGCCTATAGATGAATCTCCACCATCGATTGCCAGCTTCATGCAATCTAGACCATTGATTTTACAACACTATATAAATCATCGATGATCAAATAATTCCTTTGGTGAACAAAACTTTCTCATCAATTTATTCGAACCCCGATCATCTTCCATCGACCATCGACCATTTCTTTTAGCAAACCATTTTTTTTCCCACAAATCTCATCGAACCTCAATTATCGACGATCGACCATCGATGGATTTTATTGGTAACCAACTTGTTTACGAATTCTTTCGAACCCTGATATTCGACCATAGACCATCTCTTGGCTAACATGACAACTATGTTGATCTAGAATGACATGTAGATGCTAACATGTCATGAAACGTGGTCGTGGACATGACACTTTGGCTGATGTGGCATGACATGGCACTCTGGATGACGTGGCATGACATATGGTTGCTGATGTGGCAATACACATGGACGTTGATGTGGAAAGACACATCATCATCCCCTTTCCTTCATCAATAATTGAAAACTTATCTTGGACAATTGAACACCTTGCTAAATTGGCCAACTTTCAATCATTGGCCATCGATGATCAACTGTTTCTTTTGGATGCATGAAACTTTTCGCCAAATTCTATTGACCCCTAATCATCGACGATTGGGGATCGAAATTTTTCTCCTACAAATGAAACACTTTGCCAATCTCATCGATCCGACCATTGATGATTGGTGAATTCTCTTGGATAGAACCAAATACTTTTGTAGATCTCACCAACCCAACCATCGACCAACGGAAATTTCTCTTGGAAAACTGCAACACTCAGAAATTTTTGAAGAAATCCCACATGAATATGGGTCGTCGATCTCCCATTAAAAAATATATTGACCATTGACTCACCAAACTTTTCCCAACTCCTTCGATGAATCTCGACCGCCAATTCTTTAACTTTGCCAATCTGCAAAAATGAATCATGGTCGTTGATTGGCTTCTTTTTGCAAAACTCTGAAAAACTTGTAAGGTTTTAATCAACTCATGATGAATATGGGCCATTGATCTTAAAATCAACCACGATCTTGGTCGTTGATTCACCAAACATCCCTCAACTTCTCCAGTCACCATTAAAACATAAATTTCATCCTTATAGGTTGAATTTAACTCTGCAACATGTAGATTGACACGTCAGATCATATCTTCGACAATACCGAGGCATATGAAACTTGAATTTGCTCATGAATTTTGGGATTTAGCTATGATGTTTCACTGTTTTCCCCCAAATTCGTCATAAATCGAAATATGTAACAACGAATTTGCCCAAATTCTCACTAGTTCTTGGCCCATATGGGTCAAGTGTTGAACCAAAATATTTGATACCAAACTATAATTTTCCCCAGCCCAGATGAGGTCCATTACATGTGGAAATACTCATACAATAGAAATATAATTTCTGCTAACTAATTTCGTGTAGCTTAGCATCTACGAATTACACACACAATTAACTATTTTCTAATACCATTAATTAAATTCATCTACAACATGCTAAAATTGACATGAATGCAACTTAAATAACTCAATACAACAACATATAAATCCTTATTAAACACAGAGTGAATGCACAACCATTAATATCATAATATAACACATAAAACATATGAAATACTTATCTTTTAAAATAGTTGGGCAACCAGTTGTTTGGGATGGATGTTCCACCCAACCATAGACTTGTTGTTTCAGATCTCAATAACAAGTCACCCCTAAGCCGGGGCTAGTAATCCACAAAAGAGGGTGGTCTCTCACTCTCCACTCATAGCTCAAAAAATCCCACTACCCATTGTTACTCTCCTACAACTATATCGATTTTCCACCAACTCTCTTCCTCTCGACCTTCCCAATCCAAGGAATGTACCCATTCACTACTTTTATTCCATCAGGTACCCCATTCATTTATTAGGGTCTCTATATAGCACAAGTAATGAGGAATATCACTACAGATAAATTCAAGGGAGATCAGTGCTAGGAAAACTATTAGGAAACAACAACTGTCACTTGTTGTTATAGTGCAACTCACACAAGAGTTCACTCTTCAGGCCTAAGAACCCAACTCTTCAATCTTCTGCTCCCAATACATTCCATAAATGATCCAACATGCTCCAGAATTATACATCCATGGTTTCTCTAGCTCCAATGCTCTTCTCTGTTTTTCTCTGCTTGTTATTCATGCCAAACATGACTCTCCCAAGACTATTATAACTACCCATACAGAATTTTCTCTCGTTTTTTACTTGCTTGAATTACACTCTTCCCAAAAATGTTTGTACTCGACCCCCATGCTCACAATAGCTATGGGATGTGACCTCTCACAATCACCCTCTTACATGCATTCAATGATTGGATTCATGGACACTCAATCATAAAATTAGAAGGTTCATATACCAATGATAAATTTAGGAAGCGGGTTGAATTAATAGACATGGGTAATTCCCCCTTGGACCCCTTTCTTATACGTTCCCCTCTCTTGTGGATTAATCATCCCCCATCTCTATCCATATCCCCCAACAACTGGCATCACATTTTATTTATTAAATTCAGAAATGCAATTCACACTTACATCGCTTGGTCTTGGCTACATTTCAAATCTACATTAAGCATTAATTACACTAGGGATTCTAGTGGGGACGTTACAGTAGTAATATAAACCAACATATTATCCAAATAGACAATAACACATGAATCTAGATAAGGGCATAAAACATCATTCATTAGTCTCATAAATGTAGCTGGTGCGTTGCATAAACCGAATGGAATAAGAAACCACTCATACCAACCTTGCCTTGTCTTGAAGGAAGTATTCCGGGTATCTTCTTCTTTTTATTGTACCTGGTGATATCCTGATTTCAAATCCAACTTAGTGAAGTACTTGGCATGTTGCAGTTGTTCCAACAGATTATCGATCCTGGGCAGAGGGTACCGATTCTTCCGTGTAATCTTGTTCAATGCCCTGTAATTGATACACATTCTCCAAGTCCCGTCCTTCTTGGAAAAAATTATGATGGGTCACCCACAAAGTGAGATACTTGGTCGAATCACACCCTACTCCAACTGCTTCTTTACTTTGTTTTCTTCTAGAATGAACTGTCTATACACACTACAAGGATAACACCTTCCAGTGGAGGTTTTTAGTGTTACAATTTTTTTATTTTTTTTTTCAAGAAATCCTCCGCTACAACCTCCTCTATTGGTTGTGGAGGTTTTAACGAATGTTCCATATAACTAAAAAAATTTGGGTGGACTGAGGTTGT
>ML784052.1:249398-277850 GCA_009831015.1 Picea engelmannii | reverse complement strand
TTTATTTTTATTTTTATTTTTATTTTTTTCGTTTGGTGCTTTTATTGTCAAAATGCAGCAGTACACCACTACATAAAACACCCCGGTGCATACCTAAACATAAAATACACCAGAATGAACTTACATAAAATGATCCGGATTGTACATAAAACAAAAAAATGCATTGGTGCGCCATTACATAAATTCCCAGTGCGTACATAAAACAAAAATGCACCGATATGCCATTACATGAAATGTCCTACTACGTACATAAGACGAAAATGTGTCAGTTCACCATTACATCACTACCCCAGTGTGTCCATAGGATGAAAAGGCATCGAGGAATTTATAGTTCTTATGCCTTGAATTCCCATTTTGTTGTATGTAGCAACAATGTTCTTGTATTTTATGTCCGTCTCGATGCTTGTATAATTCATTCAGTTTGATGCCTGTATTACCATGTGCAATGAAAGGTACTAAAATTTCGAATATTTGAGGTGAGATTTTCGCATCATCCTTTGTTCTGAAGCACCCGTTATTTTATTACATATAAAGCATTGGTGCATTGATTTTATTTAAAGCACTGATGCATTTATGTTATTTAAAGCACTAATTGTGTTATTATATTTAAAGAACCAATCCGTATTTATCACATGTCCACCATAAAATTTTACAACGATATATATTATCACACGTTTAATGCACCGATGCTTCAGTATAATTAATATGCATCATTTCTTCAGTATGATTAATATGAACCAATGCGTATAACCCCATACAAAGCATTGATTTCTATATTATTTCAGGCACCATTTTGTGAGTTCATAAGAATGCATTGATATGTATATATTTTAATTGATTCTTTTTTACAAATATTTTTTATAATAATGTTGTTTTTAATACTTCTATTATTGCATTTTTATATAATGATTTCATTTTAATGCCTTATCCAACAGATTACACCTCTATTATTTGCAACAATGTAAATCGTTCCCATATTAATTAATTAGTTATTTGTAACAATGTAAATCATTCACATATTAATTAATCAATTATTTGCAACCGTGTAAATCATTCACATATTAATTAATAATATTTGAAACAATGTAAATCATTTATATATTAATTAATCAACAACACAACATTTGACAACATTTGACAATGCAATAAAATAACAAACCCATTTTAGTATATATGAATAAGAGACCCATGGTCATACAAAATGGGACAACGTAACGGTCCACAATAATAAAAATGGAACCAATATGTAATTGTTACACTTATTGGCAACACGTCCTCATGCAATTGGGACATTATGTCCATTACATTAAGCAAAATCCCAAATTTTACAGACTGATATTTCAAAACATACAACTTGCAGTAACATTCAATTATATTGATTGTCATTCATCACTTGAACTGCTATCATTACTCGAGCTATGTGCATCCCTTATTTATTGATAAGTTGTAGGCAATATTGTACATTGGTTATTTAAACATATGTTTTCTTGCTTGACTTGTTTTTTATGTTCCAACTTCTCATGTTCCATCTACAAACATAGAAATAAAGTGTAATAAGTATATCTACATTTATAATATAGTGGAATAAACATGATTGTGTAATTAACAAAGCATACCATAGCAATGAGTGTTTCATAAACCATACACATGCTTTTGAAGCTTTTCCTAATAATGTGTAACAAAAGATATTTTGTTGAATCCTCTCCATACTTTGTTTCCTGCATGTTTAATATGCCATGACAAAGCATAGTCAATATAATTAATATAAAGGATTCTTATTGTTCCATTAATTATAAAAAAAGGGAAATTAAACAACATGACTACTTACAAATTGTTCAATTAAACCTTCACACTTCAACATATACTCACAACCCTCAATTAACCCAATGTTGATCAATTGTTTGGTTGGATATTCTTTGTATGCTAGAACCTATTGGAAGACATCCATGGACCAATGTAAGTTAATTATTTAAATATAAATATCACAACAAATATGAAAACTTAAGTAACGTCGAAAACACAAGTACTCACAAACTTTGAGATCAACCCTTTTCTTCCTCATCAACCTGTCTTATGTGCTGATTAGGTTCCATTTTTTTTCTTTTCTGCAAAAAAAATATTGAATAATAGTATTTAATATGATAAATAAATTCGATGTACATAAAATAATAAATTAACAATTGCATACCTATGATGCATGTTGTTGTTGGGATGCATCCTCCTGTGATGCAATTATGTCAATTTATTTTACCATCTACCTATACACTTTTTTGGACATCCCTACTGGCATGTACTGGCTTTCCCCCTCGCTTGTCACTTGAAATTTTCATAACCTTCCTGAAAAATGAAAAATCACAATTTTTTTTTTAAATGGAAATGAAAGTAAATATAGAAAAACAAATTAATTTGGTAATTATTGGAACACAGTATAGAAAAACATGTTTAGTAATAATACCTTTTACAATTTTTTACCTTCTCTATCAAGATCAAAAACTATATATATATATATTTTTTTTGCTTTGCTAGGGTTTTCTAGAGACTCTGGTTTCAGCTTCACGCAGAATCAGATCCACACACCCTCACGTGGGATGAGCATGGACCACTCTAAGGGGGGGATCCCTCTCTAGGTTCTTTTTCTTCAGATGTTCATGCCTTTCATGCCTTAATCTGCTCCTACGCAAAGACCCCTAAGGCAAATCCATCTAGATTTGTAAAAAAAAACAGAAGAGATCCCTAAGGTGGTTGTTCATCCTTCTTTGGATTGTTTGATATCTCTTAGACTAGACGAAAATGGATTTATAGGGAAGTTCACGGGGTTGTGGCCCTCCCCCAAATCCATGCATCACTGGCTAGATCTAAACTGGCGAAAACTGATCCAGGGACAAATGTCTGCGACCTTTTATGGTAAGGGTTTCTTTGCCTTTCTATTTGAAAAAAAAGAAGATAGGGATCTAATTTTCCTAAGAGTACCTTATTTCATGGGCTCAAGAGAAATGTATTTCAATAAATACACCCCAGAATTCAACCCAAAAAATGATATCCCTTCAGTAGTCCTTGTCTGGGTAAGGCTGTCATTCCTCCATCTTCATTGTTGGAACGATGAAACCATAAGAAATATAGGCAACTCACTGGGGAAATACATCGATCGTGATGAACCATGATAAGGGATTCAAGACTGTGCCAGACTCTGTGTGGAAGTGGATCTAGAAAAAGGTCTCCCAGAAGAAATCCAGTTGACTCTGGATAAATGGTCTTATGTACAATAGGTCGATTATGAGAAAATCCCTTTCAAATTCAAATATTGTCATGAATATGGCCATTTCAAAAAAAGCTTCCCACAAGATAAAGAATCACAGGTGCAAGATTCGAAAAAGAACCAATGGAAACAACTGAAAAGGAAAAAAAATAATGGGAAAACAACCATGAACCCCCCACAAGGGAAAGGCTAAAAATACATAGGCTCGAGAGAAATGCCCCCAAGCTCCCCCCAGAAAGGAGAATCAAGTCACAACAGGTATGCTGGAATTTCAACAGAAGATAACATGGAATACGTTAGGGAATGCCAGGAAGAAAATAGAAAAAGGAGACATGAAGACACAGAAGAAGAAATCAGAAAAGGAAAAGAAAAAGAAATCTTGGTTACAAGTGGGGAAACCACAACAAAATATATTCCAAACCCTCCTCCAGAGATCTCTGTTTTTTCTAAGGAAGAAAGACAAGAAACTTCTGATAGTGATTTAGACCTAGAGGTCACCCATCTAGCCAGAATAAAAAAAGCAGGAAGAAAATCTCACAGAAACAAAAGGGAATCAAATTCAGAAAGAGATAAGGAATTAAGCATTCAAAAAACTGTAGAGGAAGCACTAAGAAAAGAGAGTAAATCAGGGGAAAACAAGTCAACCCATCATAAGGGAGTAACATCTTAGCCCTCTAAATCCCCCCCCCAAAAAACCCTCTGATAAATGGTGAAAGTTGTCTCTTGGAACTACAAAAGGAATAAAGAGTAGGGATAAAAAAGAAGAAGTTTGAAAGATAATAAAAAAGGAAAACCCTTCAATCCTTCTAATCTAGGAGACAAAAATGAGGGATCTGGAAACCCTCCAAGAAATGCAAAAAAATTGGAAAAAAGGGGAAGGAAAAGCAATCAGTTCTAGAGGTGCCTCGGGAGGAATCAACACAATCACAAAAGAATTCAAGTTGGAGGAGAATCTACAGTCCCAGTTCTGGATGATGGTATCTCTAACTAAGAAATCCACAAGTATGCTTTATTCAATTATCAATGCCTATATTCCAAACAATTACTTGGAAAAAGTTGGGTGTTGGAGCTCCCTCCAGGATCTGGCCAAAGTTAATCCCCCCAAAAACTTGATTATAGCTGGGGATTTCAATACTATAAGAGGGTTAAAAGGAAAGCGAGGGGGATCCATTGTGAGGGACCAATTTTGGAAAAAATGGATGATCTAATCTCAGATCTAGACCTCTTCGATGTTGCCCCCTCCAAAGGTATGTATACTTGGAACAACATAAGAGCTGGGCCAGGCCACATAGTGGCCAAGCTTGACCGTTTCTTAATAAGTATCTCTTTTCTATCTCATCTAGACAAAGCCTCTTCAATGATCCTCCCATGGACATGATCATATCACCAACCTATCTCTTTAGCATTTGAATCACAAAAAAATTGGGGCCCTATCCACTTCAGATTCAACCCATTGTGGATGGATCAACCATAATTTTTATCCTCTATTTCACAATCCTAGAACCAATGGATCTTTGACTCTTCGGTCTACATCTGGGAACAAAAGCTGAAGCTGGTGAAAGAACTACTCAAATCCTGGGCCAAAACATCCTCGAGTCCGATTCATATCAAGATTAAATTAAAAAAGCTTCAACTAGAAAATATTCAAGGGGAAATGGAGACAAAAGAAATCCAACAAAGCCATATAATGTCCAAACAAAAGATACACAAATAATACATTCAAGCGCTAAAAGAAGAAGAAATCACTTGGATATTAAAGTCTAGAAGTGTAACACCCTGTTTCCCCTAGTTTGTAAAAATAGCTATACTGGACAAGAACTATGGCAAACTCAAAGATTGTGAATGATTGATTTAACGGACCTTAGTATAAAAGGTCCGAGGAATGTAAATGATGTATGAATATATGTTCCATGACTGCTGAGAGGGGGATGTGCTGAAAAGAGACCATGATGGCTGATGAGAGGTGGTGGAAGGGGCCGAGAGTGGCTACGTTAACTTCCACCGAACCAAAACCGTACTGGTTTGTACATGCTCAGGAAAACCAAAGCTCACTCTCAGACCCCGAAATGAATTACCCACCCAGATGGTAGGTGGGGAGGCTCTTCAAGAGTAAATGAAGGGATGGGGCGAACCACCCATCCGTAGAAGCTCTCATACCTGACCATCGGATATGGAATTTTGTTCCACACATAATCTCGTAGGAGGAAAGAAGTGTGGAAGGTGGGGGGGGAGAAGGGTAGACAGACACACACACGCGACATGAATCATGAGAGGAGAACCAGAGGAACTCTGGGAAATACAGTGAGTCATGAGCAGAGGAGAAGGAGAGTAACCTTTGTCCTAGAATTTTGATGAGTGGGAATTAAAAGACTGAGTCTCAAAGCATCGTGGTCTAGCTCAGTGGTGGCTAGTGGTAAATCCGTTGGGAGTCGCTGAGCCCACGGTTGGGTGGAAATGAGCACCCCTCTCAGCAGTTGCATTACACCTGGTGTTTTTTGATAAGTGTTTATGTCCTGTATTTTAAATTGAATATTCCTGGAATGCATTTTCATGGTTGTACACTCATAAATGGTTTCTGTATAGAAATGTCTGCCTGGTGTTTTGATTGGAAATGGTGGATGCATGCTTATACTTGTATGACCATATTCGGTTTATAGATATATATGTATATACTGAACAAGTTCAGATTTCGAGTCCGTCCTCAGGAGAATTTTCCCCTGCACTTAACTCACATGATGTCTTGGTTGGATTTCCCCAAAGGCACCTCCTTCTAGGAAGGTTCCCCCACTATTCCAAAACTGAAGTGAGTTCCTTGAAAGGACTACCATTTAAGTAAATATCTAAGATTACCTCACCCCTGTCACAGAGTTCATAGCTCAATAAGTTAAACAAGGCCTTTCAGTCATGTCCCCAAGCCTGGTGATAATTACCCAAGGATTCGTTGAAGGGTTTTATGGTCTAAGTCTGGAGACCTTGCACCCGCAAGAATGGTTCCCCTAGAGTTTGGTGTTTCTGTGTTTTGACACCCAGGATACCTAAGGGTAAGTTCCCTTGTACTTGCCAATCATGAAATCTCAAAGTATGAAACCCTAAAAATGTCTCGCGTGGATAAGTCTTGGTGTTTCGGTGTTTTGGCACTCGAGAAACCCAAGGGTCAGTTCCCTTGTATTCGCCAATTGTGAAATCCCGAAGTATGAAACCCTGGAATAGTGTAGCGTGATTAGAGTCTTGATGTTTCGGTGTTTTGGCACCCGAGATACCTAAGGGTAAGTTCCCTTGTACTCGCCAATCGTGAAATCCCGAAGTTTGAAACCCCGAAAAGGTCTAGCGTGGATAAGTCTTGGTGTTTTGATGTTTCGACACCCGGGAAACCTAAGGGTCAGTTCCCTTGTATTCGCCAATTGTGAAATCCCGAAGTATGAAACCCCAGAATAGTGTAGCATGATTAGAGTCTTGATGTTTCGGTGTTTGGGCACCCGGGATACCTAAGGGTAAGTTCTCTTGTAATCACTAGTCGCGGTATTCTGAAGTATGAGACCCCCAACATGATAACAACGCATATGAGATACGGTGTTTCGGTGTTTCGGCACCCGGGAAACTCAGATGCGAGACTTCTTGTCATCGCACATCGCAAAATCCCGACTTGTGAAACCCCAAAGTGAGTTTAGTGGATACATGAGCTTCGGAGTTTCGTCTCCTGGGAAATTGAGATGCGAGACTTCTTGTCATCGCACATTGCGAAATCCCGACTTGCAAAACCTCGAAACAAGAATAGCATATATACATGAGATTCGGAGTTTTGGCTCCCGAGAAACTCAGATGTGAGACCTCTTTTCATCTCACATCGTGAAATCCCGACTTGCGAAACCCCGAAGTGAGTTTAGTGGATACATGAGCCTCGGAGTTTCGGCTCCTGGGAAACTCAGATGCGAGACTTCTTGTCATCTCACATTGTGAAATCCTGACTTGCAAAACCCCGAAACAAGCATAGTGTATATACAGGAGCTTCGGAGTTTCGACTCCCGGGAAACTCAAATGTGAGACCTCTTGTCATCGCACATCGTGAAATCCCGACTGGCGAAACCCCGAAGTGAGTTTAGTGGATACATGAGCTTTGGAGTTTTGGCTCTCGGGAAACTCAGATGCGAGACTTCTTGTCATCGCACATTGCGAAATCCTGACTTGTGAAACCTTGAAATGATCATAGCATATATACAGGAGCTTCGAAGTTTCGTCTCCCGGGAAACTCAGATGCGAGACCTCTTGTCATCGCACATCATGAAATCCTAACTTGCGAAATCTCGAAGTGAGTTTAGTGGATACATGAGCTTCAGAGTTTCGGCTCCAGGGAAACTAAGATGCGAGACTTCTTGTCATCTCACATCACGAAATCCCGACTTGCGAAACCCCAGAGTGAGTTTAGTGGATACATGAGCTTTAGAGTTTCGACTCCCGAATATCCTAGATGCGAGGCCTCTCATCCTTGCATATAGTGAAATCTCGATGTGAGAAACCCCGAAATGGTATAGCATGGCTAGAGTTTGGTATTTCAGCATTTCGACACCTAGGATACCCAAGGGAAAACCCCTTGTTTTCACATATCGTGAACTCCCGACTCGCAAAACCCCAAAACGAGCCTAGTAGATATATGGGCTTCAGTGTTGCAGCACTTGAGAAACCGAAGGGTATGAACCCTCGTCTTCATACATCGTGAAATCCCGATATGTGAAGTCCCAGTAGGTGAAATCCCGGAGCAGGCTTGGTGTGAATAGGATTCCGAGTTTCAGGGTGTCGAAGGACTCGACTCCTTTGCATTTCGAACTCTTGGTTTCTGAAGTCCTGAAATGCAAAAGGGGCCTCTTGACTTAGCCCGAGGTCACAACCGGTGGACATGTGGAAGTAAATTCTACACTTGGAGCGCGAATTGTACACAATGGATTTTCAACAAAAGAACCCGTGAATTGGTTGGGTGAAGGTCCCGATTGGAAGACCTAGCCTACGCCAGAACCTCGTAAGAATTCGGGAACTCTATCCCTCGACAATGAAGAAGAAACAAAAAGGCTAAAAATATTAGTTCTCATAGTGGGTGTGTGACAAATTGGTATCAGAGCATGGTTACAACACTTGGCCTACTTGGGCTCATGAACGGGTTGCGCAGAGACTCCATTCAGAGTACTGTTAAAAGGAGTAACTCTTTATCTTGACCCCTGCAATTAAAAGTCGAAGTTAAGAATGAAAAATCCTATTATGTGTGTGCATGTGAAAATCTGAATTATGTACGAGTTATAAATGAATATAAACATTGACTAACAACAAATGTTTTTCTTTTGCACAGAAGCGGAAGATCAACCACGGGAAATTACAGACGTATAGAATGGTGACTCACCATGAAGTGGGGGAGGGATCCCACAATAGAGACAAAGAGTCTGACGAAAGGAGAGTGGTAGGGACCCCTCCATATCTAGCTGAGACCGTGAGGAGCCTCATGGTCGAATTACAGAGCTGCAAGGCTGACAACGAAAGGATGATAAAAGAGCAAGATGAGCAAATGAAAATTAATGCAGTTTTACTGTAGGGCTTATCCGACATACAAAGGCAATTGAAACATGAACCTAAGACACAGAAACGTGGTCATGTCAGTGGCCACACTGAGAGGAGCACCTCAAGAAAGGTCCACCCCAGAGATAAGGTACAAGTGTCAGACGATTCTTCTGGAAAGGGAGCCGGCGACTCGGAGGGATCCTCTAGTAGCAGAACTAGTTCTCATTCCTAAAGAAAATGAAAGAAGAAGAAACTTTCCAAGAGTCATAATCTTGAAGAGTTCAAGAAGGCCAAACCACCCTCCTTCGACGGTGAAATAAAGAAAGGAGAGGAAGCGGAGGCATGGCTACTTGGACTAAAGAATTATTTCAGAGTCCATGACTTCTCAGAAAACTTGAAGGCCCGAGTAGCCACCTTCAACTTGAATGGAAAGGCTTCCATTTGGTGGGAAGACCTTAAGAATGTAAAAGGGATTCACGAAGAAGACCTATCTTAGGAACGGTTTGAGAAATACATCAGGAAGAAGTATCTGTCGGAAAAATATTTTGATGAAAAGACTAAAGAATTCTATGAACTCAAGCTGGGGCAACTCACCATCGAGGAATATGTCAACAGATTCCTTGAGTTGCTGAGGTATGTACCCTATATAAAAGAAGAAAAGGCAAAGGCGCAACGATTCCTTAGTGGACTACCTAAGGACTACCAGAACATAATTGAATTTGACGAACCAAAGACCCTAGAAGATACTATCCGAAAGGAAATATACTGTTATGAATAGCTTGGGCATCGGACAGGACCTCGCGAAGGCTGGAAGCAGAAGAATAGTTTAGGATTCCATAAAAAGGGGTTTAAATCCCTAAGATTTAAGGACTATAAAAAGAAATCAAGGATGAGCTTCCCAGCCCGAAGTGTACACCAACAGAACTTTCCCTCCTTGAGCGAAAATAAACTTTCTAGATCTTCCCCAGTAAAGACTGATAACCCAAAGAGAGAACCTTTGAAATGTTGGGGTTGTGGAGAAGAGCATCTACTGAGGGACTGCCCACACCGACAACAGAACAGCCAAATAATTTACAACATTCAAGAAGCTACCACCGTCAATAACGTGGCCGGGAGTGTGCCGCAGATTTATGCAGCCTTGGATAATAACCAAGCTGACCACCAAGATTCAGTGGTGGAAATCAAAGGTATGATCACCAACCATCTAGTGTCTATTTTGATTGACCCTGGTTCAAATTTGAGTTATATAGCCCCTAAGACTGTTGATAGATGTAAACTATAGCCACATAGAAACGCCAATCCATGGTTGGTACAGTTAGCCACTGGCACCAAAAGAAGGGTAGCGGAGGTCATACAGGCCTGCCAATTAATTATGGGCGAATTCCCCACCCAAGAAACCCTTAACAAATTACCCCTGGGATCATATGATCTGTTGATTGGTATGGGCTGGCTAGCCACCCATAAAACCTTGAAATGTGTAAGTGAAGAAGGAAGGAGAATAACCCTTCAAGGGATCCAAAAACCTGTCTCGGTGAGACAAATATCAGCTCTTCAAATGAGAAAGTATTGCAGAAAAGGATGTCCACTATATGAAATACAAGTGATGAAAACAATTGAAGGTGACAAACCAAGCCTCAAAGACCACCCCACACTGAGAGAATACAGAGATGTATTTTCGGAAGAGGTACCGGGTCTACCTCCGAGAAGGGACATCGAATTCTCAATAGAACTTGCACCAGGAGCGGTGACAGTATCTAGGACACCCTACAGGATAAGCACACCTGAGCTAGTTGAACTTAAATTGCAACTGAAGGAAATGATGGACAGAGGCTATATTCGATCCAGCGTGTCTCCATGGGGAGCACCAGTCTTGTTTGTGAAAAGAAAGATGGTACCCTCCGACTGTGTATAGATTATAGACAACTCAATAAGGTAACCATAAAGAACAAGTACCCCTTACCCAGGATCGATGACTTGTTCGATCAATTGGGAGGTGCCTCCATCTTCTCGAAGATTGACTTGAGATTTGGATACCATCAAGTCCGAATCAAGGGCGAAGACATTCACAAAACTGCCTTCAGGACGAGATATGGTCACTACGAGTTTGTGGTAGTACCAGTCGTATTGACCAATGCCCTTGCCACTTTTATGTTCTTGATGAACAATGTGCTCATCAAATTCCTAGACACATTTGTGTTGGTTTTTATTGACGACATATTAATTTACTCCAAGAATAGAGAGGAACATGAGGAACACCTTAGGCTTGTGCTTCAAGTGCTAAGATAACATTAGCTCTATGCCAAATTTAGCAAGTGTGACTTTTTCTAGAAGAAAATACATTACTTGGGCCATGTCCTATCTGAAGAAGGGGTAGCAGTAGACCCTGATAAGATCAGGTCTATCATGGAATGGCCTACCCCGAAGGACGTTTCGGATATCAGATCCCTTATGGGATTGGCGATATACTATAGGAGATTTATAAAAGGATTCTCCAAGATTGGGAGTCCAATCACTACCCTCCAGAAGAAGGGGACAAAATTCATGTGGACACAAAAATGTGAACAAAGATTTCAAACCCTAAAAGACCTACTGACCCACGCACCCATACTGAAGATCGCCGACCCTAAAGTTGATTTCCTCATATGCACAAATGTCTATAAGGAAGGGCTCATAGGAGTCCTTATGCAAGGAGGAAGTGTGATCTGCTATGAATCCCAAAAATTGAATGAGCTCGAAGTCAACTATGTGACCCATGATCTAGAGCTGGCCACCATAGTGCACGCCTTGAAAATGTGGAGGCATTACCTCCTGGGAAGAAAATTTGTACTTATGACAGACCACTGTGGATTGCGATATCTGTTTGACCAACCAAAGCTCAATGCTAGACAAGCTAGGTGGATGGTCCTCCTCAGCGAGTTTGATTTTGAGTTTGATATTAAGGGAAAGGAAAATAGGGTGGTCGATGCCCTTAGCAGAAGCATGAAAAAAATTCACCTAGCAACGGTACGCACCTGTGAAACACATGTCAAGGAAAGAGTAAGGAATGCACAAGAAACATACATATTCTTCCAGACCGTGACCTCGTATCTGAAGCAAGAACCCACAGGGATAAAGTATGGAGGCTACCAGATGATGGAAGGAGGTATGCTCACTTACAGAAACAGATTGTATATCCCAGATTGTGACGACTTGAAGAGGCTCATAATTGATGAACTACACAAAATACCCTATACTGGTCATCCAGGATACCAGAAGATGACCACGACCACCAGGAAACAATTCTATTGGCCTGGATTGAAGAAAGACATAGCTAAGTACTTAGCCAAATGCATAGAGTGCCAACAGGTAAAAGTAGAACACTGACACCTAGCAGGATTATTAAAACCTCTACCAATCCTGGAATGGAAATGGGAAACCATCTCCATGGATTTCATCATCGAACTACCAACATCGACCAAACAGAATGACGCCATCATGGTAGTGGTGGATAAATTGAGCAAGTCCGCTCATTTTATCCCCATCAAGTCAACCTGTAAGGCAATAGACATCGCCAACATGTTCATGAAGGAGATCTTCATACTTCATGGTATGCCGAAAGAGATTGTGTCTGACAGAGACACGAAATTTACTTCCAACTTTTGGAAATCACTGATGGTTGGTTTGGGACCAATTTACTATTTATCACCACCTACCACCCTCAAACCGATGGACATATGGAAAGGGTGAATCAAATATTAGAAGACATGCTCAGGATGCATGTAGTGCATCAACCCAAAAAGTGGGAAGACTACTTGCCACTAGTGGAATTCGCTTACAACAATGGCTGCCAAGAATCCCTGAAGATGAGTCCTTTCGAAGTCCTCTATGGTAGGTCGTGCAATAATCCAGTCAGTTGGAGTAATCTCGTAAACAAAGTTACTATTGGACCCGACATGTTGAAAGAAATGGAACAACAAGTGATTCAGATAAAACAAAATCTAAAAGTTGCTCAGAACCGACAGAAAAGTTATGCCGACCAAAAGAGAATTCCAAGAGAGTTCAAGGTGGGAGACCACAAATGCCTCAAAATTAGGCCCAGGAAGAGTTCCCTGAAGATGGGAGAATGCGCCAAGTTGGCACCTCGATATTGTGGACCCTTTGAAGTTCTAGATAGAGTGGGACCTGTAGCCTATAGGCTAGCACTTCCTCCCATAGTAAATGCACATAATGTTTTCCATGTTTCATTATTGAAGAAATATGTACATGATTCTAATCATATAATTGATTGGTCTATGATCCAGGTGGAACCATAGGGAGAATTCCTACCAGAACCTCAATGCATACTGGATAGAAAGGAAACCCCACTCAGGAACCAAACCATTGCACAGGTCAAGGTGCAGTGGAAACATTTTGGCCCAGATGAGGCGACATGGGAAATTGAATATGCCATGAAATGAGCATATCCGATTTTGTTTACTTCTGTACCTACATGTTCTATTGATAGATAGAACATCGAGGACGATGTTCCTTTAAAAGGGGGAGGGAATTGTAACACCCTGTTTCCCCCAGTCTGTAAAAATAACTATACTAGCCAAGAACTATGGAAAACTCAAAGATTGTGAATGATTGATTTAATGAACCTTAGTATAAAAGGTCGGAGGAATGTAAATGATGTATGAATATATGTTGCATGACTGCTGAGAGGGGGATGTGCTGAAAAGAGACCACGATGGCTGATGAGAGGTGGTGGAAGGGACCGGGAGTGGTTGTGTTAACTTCCACTGAACCAAAACCGTACTGGTTTGTACGTGCTCAGGAAAAGCAAAGCTCACTCTCAGACCCTGAAATGAATTACCCGCCTGGATGGTAGGTGGGGAGGCTCTTCAAGAGTAAATGAAGGGATGGGGTGAATCGCCCATCCGTAGAAGCTCTCAGACCTGACCATCAGATAGGGAATTTCGTGCCACACACAACCTCGTAGGAGGAAAGAAGTGTGGAAGGGGGGGGGGAGAAGGGCATATAGACACACACACACACACGACAAGAATCGCGGAAGGAGAACCAGAGGAACTCCGAGAAATACAGTGAGTCATGAGTAGAGGAGAAGGAGAGTAACCTTCGTCCTAGACTTCCGATGAGTGGGAAGTAAGAGACTGAGTCTCAAAGCATCGTGGTCTAGCTCAGGGGTGGCTAGTGGTAAATCCATTGGGATTCGCTGAGCCTATGGTTGGGTGGAAACGAGCACCCCTCTCAGCAGTTGCATTACACTTGGTGTTTTCTAATAAGTGTTTATGTCCTGTATTTTAAATTGAATATTCCTGGAATGCATGCTCATGGTTGTACACTCATAAATGGTTTCTATATATAAATGTTTGCCTAGTGTTTTGATCGGAAATGGTGGATGCATGCTTATACTTGTATGACCATATTTGGTTTATAGATATATATGTATATATTGAACAATTTCAGATTTTGAGTTCGTCCTTGGGAGAATTGTCCCCTGCACTTAACTCATGCGATGTCTTGGTTGGATTTCCTCGAAGGCACCTCCTTCTCGGAAGGTTCCCTCACTATTCCAGAGCCAGAGTGAGTTCCTTGAAAGAACTACCGTTTAAGTAAATATCTAAGCTTACCTCGCCCCTGTCACAGAGTTCATAGCTTGATAAGTTAAAGAAGGCCTTTCAGTCATGTCCCCAAGCCTAGTGATAATTACCCAAGGATCCATTGAAGGGTTTTATGGTCTAAGTCTGGAGACCTTGCACCCGCAAGAATGGTTCCCCCAGAGTTTGGTGTTTCGGTGTTTCGACACTCGGGATACCTAAGGGTAAGTTCCCTTGTACTCGCCAATCGCGAAATCCCGAAGTATGAAACCTCGAAAAGGTCTAGTGTGGATAAGTCTTGGTGTTTCAGTGTTTCAGCACCCAGGAAACCCAAGGGTCAGTTCCCTTGTATTCGCCAATTGCGAAATCCCGAAGTATGAAACCCCAAAATAGTGTAGCGTGTTTAGAGTCTTGATGTTTCGGTGTTTCGTCACTCGAGATGCCTAAGGGTAAATTCCCTTGTACTATCCAATCACGAAATCCCGAAGTATGAAACCCTGAAAAGGTCTAGCATGGATAAGTCTTGGTGTTTCGGTGTTTCGACACCCGGAAAACCCAAGGGTCAGTTCCCTTGTATTCGCCAATTGCGAAATCCTGAAGTATGAAACCCCAAAATAGTGTAGCGTGATTAGAGTCTTGATGTTTCGGTGTTTCAACACCTAAGATACCTAAGGGTAAGTTCTTTTGTAATCATTATTCGTGAAATCCCAAAGTATGAGACCCCGAAATGATAATAGCACGGATGAGATACAGTGTTTCGGCACCTGGGAAACTCAGATGCGTGACTTCTTGTCATCCCACATCGTGAAATCCCGACTTGCGAAACCCCGAAGTGAGTTTAGTGGATACATGAGTTTTGGAGTTTCGACTCCTGGGAAACTCAGATGCGAGACTTCTTGTCATCGCACATCGCGAAATCCCAACTTGCAAAACCCCGAAATGAGCATAGCGTATATATATGAGCTTCGGAGTTTCAGCTCCCGGGAAACTTAGATGTGAGACCTCTTTTCTTCACACATCGCGAAATCCCAACTTGTGAAACCATGAAGTGAGTTTAGTGGATACATGAGCTTCGGAGTTTCAGCTCTCGGGAAACTCAGATGCGAGACTTCTTGTCATTGCACATTGTGAAATGATGACTTGCGAAACCCCGAAACGAGCATAGCATATATACAGGAGCTTCGGAGTTTCAGCTCCTGGGAAACTCAGATGCGAGACCTCTTGTCATCGCACATCATGAAATCTCGACTTGCGAAACCCTGAAGTGAGTTTAGTGGATACATCAGCTTTAGAGTTTTGGCTCCTGGGAAACTCAGATGCGAGACTTCTTGTCATCGCACATCATGAAATCCTGACTTGCGAAACCTCGAAATGAGCATAGCGTATATACAGGAGCTTCGGAGTTTTGGCTCCCAGGAAACGCAGATGCGAGACCTCTTGTCATATCACATCGCAAAATACTGACTTGTGAAACCCTGAAGCGAGTTTAGTGGATACATGAGCTTCGAAGTTTCGGCTCCTAGGAAACTCAGATGCAAGACTTCTTGTCATCGCACATCGTAAAATCCCGACTTGCGAAACCCCGAAGTGAGTTTAGTGGATACATGAGCTTCAGAGTTTCGACTCCCGAATATCCTAGATGCAAGGCCCCTCATCCTCGCATATCGTGAAATCCCGATGTGAGAAACCCAGAAATTGTATAGCGTGGCTAGAGTTTGGTATTTCAGTGTTTCGACACCTGGGATACTGAAGGGAAAACCCCTTGTTTTCGCATATCACAAACTCTCGACTTGCGAAACCCCGAAATGAGCCTAGTAGATATATGGGCTTTGGTGTTGCATCACCTGGGAAACCGAAGGGTATGAACCCTCATCTTCATACATCATGAAATCCCGGTACGCGAAGTCCCAGTAGGTGAAATCATGGAGCAGGCTTGGTGTGAATAGGATTTTGGGTTTCGAGGTGTCGAAGGACTCGACTCCTTTGCATTTCGAACTCCTGGTTTTCGAAGTCCTGAAATGCGAAAGGAACCTCTTGACTTAGCCCGGGGTCACAACCGGTGGACACATGGAAGTAAATCCTACACTTGGAGCATGAATTGTACACGACGAATTTTCAACAAAAGAACCCATGAATTGGTTGGGTGAAGGTCCCGATTGGAAGACCTAGCCTACGCCAGAACCTCGTAAGAAATCTGGAACTCTGTCCCTCGACAATGAAGAAGAAAGAAAAAGGTGAAAAATATTAGTTCCCGTAGTGGGTGTGTGACAAGAATCCTATGGTTGAAAGCAGGTGATCAAACCACCTCCTTCTTTCACAGGCAATCAAAAGCTAGACTTTGGACAAATCAAATCTCAAAAATCAAAACTCAGACGGGCGAAACTTTAAAGGAGTTTGACCAAATCAAGAAACAAACCTCCAGTAACTTCCTTAAGCTATATACTTCAGATAAAATATCAGAGGAATTCTAATATGATTCTCTCCTCAGCCATATCCCAAGCAAAATTTTGGATAAAGACAATCTCAAACTCCAACGTCAAATTGAAGAAAAAAAAATCCTAAAAGAAATCAATCAATTCAATGAAGATAAAGTTCCAGGGCCAGATGGTTTCACTCTCCATTTCTATAAAAAGTATTGGCACATAATTAATCATGATTTCATTAGAATGATATGATATGTGAATAAATAAATAAAAATGGGAGGAGCCACCAACTCCTCCTTTTTAGCGCTCATTATGAAAGAGCTTGGAGCATCCTCCCTAGATAGATTTAGACCTATCTCTCTTTGTAATACCTCTTATAAAATCATGGCTAAAATTATTGCTAATAGGTTAACTCCTTTTCTCCGATCTCTATTTATCCCCAATCAAAGAGGATTTGTGGCAGGCAAGAAAATATGGGACAACTTCATCCTAGTGAAAGAAGAAATACACTCCAACAATTATCGGGGAGAATCGGGTATGGAAATTAAATTGGATATGGAAAATGCATTTGATAGAGTAAAGCATGACTTCCTTTTCAAAGTAATGCAGAAATTTGGGTTCAATCAAGATTCTTTTTATCCTGGACGGGAGATTGTATTATTTCTCCTTGGATCACCCCTCTTTTAAATGGACGACCAACCCCCTTCTTTATAGCTTCCATAGGTATAAGGTAGGGCTTCCCACTCTCCCCACTCCTATATGTGATCATGGAAAAATATCTCAATCAAAGATTATAATGGGAATGCACCAATGGAACAATACTAGGAATCAAAATAGCTCAGGGTGTAAAATGAAACAACCACTCACAATTCGCGAATGACACAATCCTCTTGAGTGGAGCTTCAAAAATCATGGCAAGAAGAATAAACTAAGTTTTGGACACCTTTCTCTTAGCTTCGGGAGGGCTCTTGAAGAAGACTAAATGCCAAATCTATGTGTGGAATGTCTCAGCTATAAGCAGATTAGGCATCGCTCAAATCTTGGGCTTCGCCATATCAAGTGATTGGAAAATTTTTAAATACCTTGGTCTCCCTCTGTGTCTAAAATCGCTTCCTGGAGAGTACTAGCACCTCAACCTTAAAAAATTTAGGGATAAAATGGAGTCCTAGGGTTGAAGGTGGCTCAACCCAGCTGGGAGGGTGTTTCTGATAAAATCATTACTATCCTCCCTCCCCCTCTTCCAATTTTCCTCCCTCTTGGCTCCAAAGGGAGCCCTGAAAGACATGGCCCGACTCATTCGCAAATTCTTGTCGCAAGGGGGAAAATCCAATTCCAAAAAGTTTCATCTAGTAAACTGGAATATAGTCTCCTCACCCAAAAATAGTGGGGGACTGGGATTCAAAGATACTGAAGTGACGAATATAGGTATGGGAGCCAAGCTACTTTGGAGGATAATTTTGGGCATAAAGGAATGGTGGAAAATGACCATAACCAAAAAATACAGGCTGAGGGCTAGAAAAATATGCATGGAATCTATTCCTTATTCTCAACCTGGCTCACAAATATGGAAACTCATAAGAGCCTCAATCCCTTTCTTTAAAGAACACCTCTCTTGGATCCTTGGAAATGGAAAATCAATTAGGTTGTGGTAAGATTTGATTTTGGGAACTAACATCACCTCCCAAGCTGAAGAGACCGGGGCTATGAAAATATGGCTAACTTCAAAAAAAAACTCACACTCTTCGATATATCAATATGGAACGAAGAAGGAAGTTGGAAGGATTGGAGCCTGGGAGACACCCTCGATCACATGCAAAATCAAGCCCAAGTGTTGATATCCCTCCTTAGAGGAGAAACACCTTTACTTAGAGACACTCCAGACAATCGAGGTTGGGGAACATATGGGTATATAGTTAAAGAAGGATACAAAAATATCCTCTCCTCTTCAAGGACCTTCCAGTCCTCATTAAAATGGAAAAACATTTGGATTCCAGATGCTCTGCCCAAAATTAATATCTTCATTTGGACCCTAGCTCATGGGAAAATACTAACAGGAGAAAACTTGATGAAAAGGAGTTTCTACGGCCCTTTCAATTGTTTTCTATTCCAAAGAAATCAAGATACTATTCAACACCTCTTATGGGAATGTTCCTTCTCTACAACAATTTGGAATTCAGTCTATGGAGAACTAATGCATCAAACAAGGTGACCCTCACATTTAAATCCTTTCTTGGGAAACTAGGAAAAATACTACCAAGGCACCTTTCGTGGAAAACCATTCTTTAAAAGACTGTGGAGGTCTCTCCCCAAATATGTATGCTGGCAGATTTGGCTAGCAAGAAATAAACAAATTTTCCAGGGAAAAAAACTACATCCTGAAAGTGTTGCTAGCAAGGCCAAAAGTCAACTGTCAGAGGTTATGAACACTAAAATTGTGAGCATATAAGATCTGACCAATTGGAATATCCCAGAAAAGGATTGGGCCACAAGATTCAATATCCATTCCTCTAAGAATTCTCACTCAATACAACGATCATGCTGGCAGCTTCATACAATTCACAACATAGAAGATTGGATCCAAAAATAGTTAGAACACACACTATGTTTTGATGGAGCATCAAAGGGAAACCCAGGGGAGGCAGGTGCGTGGTGGGGGTTCTCTACGAACCTAGAGGAAAAATAATCTTGAACTACTACTGGAATCTTGGGAAAGATACCAACAATAAAGAAGATACATACACACTTCTTAAAGGAATTCAACTAGCAAATCAAAGACAAATCCATAGCCTGAATGTAGTAGGCGACTCAAAGACAATCATAAGGATGATGATCCAGGGATCCGAGACAAAAAAATTGACCCTAAAGAGGGTTATAGACATAATTTGTAAAATCACAAGGACTCTAAAGCCAATTTTTTTACACGTTTAGAGGGATAATAATATGGAAGCAGAAAAAATGGCTAACGAGGCCATTGGAAGACCTCCCAGAACCTTAGGGGTGGAGGGTAAAGAAGGTATAACACCTCTAGTTTAATTCCTACACATATGACCAAGAGTCATTGAGCAAAGGCCACATTATTGAACACATGGAGCCCCATCACGAGTCGTGACAAGTGGAGGAGGGAGCTAGCAGGTTAAAAGACAGAACCTCATTGGCCAAGGATAAACTGGGCTAACTAGAACCAATATGAGTATTTAATTATGGCATGGGGTGGTTTTCTTGATCACCTAGCTGAGTTCATGGGTAATAGATTGTCAAAGACTATGATGTAGATGGGACGAGCGTTCAATAGTATTGAAGTAGAGTGGAATTTTCAGGGTGATAATGGATTCAGTCCTTGGCATGAAGATATGCAAGATCTAAGTATAACGCTCTAGGTAGAGTCTATGTTAAATTAGTTTGACACAAATTTGGAGTTGATTTTCACATGGGGTGAATTCTCTCAGTGATTCCGGGCAGTGTCTTTGCAGTGGTGGATTCCTATGAGTTTAATCCGAGCCATTTGTACTCTGTGTTCTCCCTGAATCACCTGTTTGGAATTCTATGTTGGCACCTCGGACAGACTCTTCCTAGATATTTTGGGAAACCCCTATGTTGTGGCGAACCTTTGAGCCTATCCATCACCTCGATCAGACCTTCGTATTGTGGCCTCTTCTGGGACCCAAATTCTCCAAAGCCAGATTCTTAGACCTCACGATTTCTAGTCCTCTACAGAATTGGGACCTCCCCAGAATCATGGACAATAGGAAGAAGAATCACAATGTGCCAAGGATCACAATTTCACAAGATTTTCTTGCTGGACATGACCAACAGGACCCAGAGTTAGAGTGCATAGGGTGTCAAAGGATGAGAATCCACATGGAAGCACTTAGCTCTACATCAACATTCGATATGAGACCCTTTCTCAACATAGGAAGCTAATTGAGAGATTGCAAGACAAAATCTTTGCTCAGAGGAGACAAATCGAGGAGCAACGCAGTTATATGGAGATTTTGCAATGCCGAATGGATCAGATGGAAATAATTCACCAACAACCCAGTACCCCAACAAGCACCAAGGGAGCTTCGAAGAATTTAACTTCAGCCACAGTAAATCAAATTCTGGATCTCAACGAGCCCATACCAGATTCAAATTGGGAGTAGCATGGACACTCGAAGACCAAAAAGGAATTGGGTAGCTGAATTTGTAAATTTCAAGTGTCATGTTTTGTTTTACGTTATATATAAACAAAGTTTTCTATAGACTGTACTCTTCGAAATACAGTAGAAATGTTATAGTTAGGGAAGGAGGAAACTCAATGGACACAATTTTTGTATTAGCAGTCCCAATCTTTAAAGCTTCTATTTCTCGAAGGTCATTCATGACCCTCTTTTTTGTACCACAGTGGAGTTATCCACACCTTTTAATGTAAATTTTCCCAGTTCTTGTCAAAAAAAAAATTACCTTTTACATGATTCTTTTTTTCTATTGTAAGTTTTTTTATTGCAAGTCTCACGGGTCTCATTGACCATGGCTCTGGAAATGATTCTTGTAGTGTACACATAGCCTGATTATTGGCGTCACTGGATTGATTTTTGTATTGTAAGTGGAAATTACATCTATATTTTATTTCCACTATATCCCTCAATTCTCTGTAAAACAATTTGCCCCTCTTATTAACTTCAAGCACCACTCCATATGAACTGATGACCAAGCCGTCATCATCATTTACATTCTTAATATTTTTTTTCCTCTTAGGACAAGATTCCATTCCCTTTCCATTGGTCCCTGCATAACATTAAAAAAATGTGAAATCAAGTGTTTAAAACTTGTTAGTGATTAATGTTGAGAAATTCATTTTTAGTAAAAAGTCAAAGAAGAACTTAATGTTGATTACCTTCTGATCCACTTCTTTTCTCTCTTTGCAAAATTTCCATAAATATTTTATTCTCTTTTTCACTTACATTCCAAACAATATTATCGAGTTTCTTCAAGTTTTTTCCCTGCATGACATGTATTAACCAATACACATCATTAATTTAAACTTACAAATATTTAAAATATATTAAATTTTTAATAAAACTTAAATCACTTGCCTCCCTCTCTTATGGGGTTGATCTACCATTGCGCTCACTGCAATAATATGTTTTCTTTGAAGTTTTATCAGCCATCCTATATAAAAAAAAAATGAGGAATCACCAAAATATAAATTATGAATTTTTTTTACAATCTAGTATTTTGGTGCGTGCCATTAAAAAAAATGCACTGGGGCATCAAACATATACACTCACCAGGGCATTAAACATATACATGCATTGGTCCATACTATTATTCATTACACAACGCCAACCCATACACATGTGATACACAAATCAATACTATTTATTTTTTCGACCAATCAGTACTTTTCACATATATATGAGTCCAAGTGTGCTTTTCTATGAAGTGAGCACTGGGTCGCTACCTCTATACAGTGTGCACTGTGTACCACATTTTTTTTTTGTTGAAAAAATAACTTACAATGACAGGGTTGATAGGGTTTGGCATCCAAATGCAATGAGTGGTACCATTGCAACACATGCCCCATATGTAACTAAATAAACCCTATAAAAATATGTTGCTTAAAAAAATAAACCTATACAAATCTATTGCTTGAAAAAAGATGGCAACCAAAAAAAAACAAGAAATCTATGACTTCCAATACCAAAGGTAAATATGAAACCCTTTTATTTTTTTAACATACATTGAAAATAGTTTTAATCAAATAGGGAAAGATTGAAATGATCAGTAGAATGAAATCACATACCTGGAATTTTTTCTTTGCATATTTGCATGTGCCATACGGATCCCTTGCAAATTTGTCTCTTCAAAAAAATCCACCCACACCAAATTCTTTCATGTTAAATCTCTCTTCTACAAATCTCCCCTCTAAATTCTGCCAAAAAAATGAAATAATGAAGTGTTTTAATTTAGAAACAAATATGTTTTGAAAAATGAAATTCCCTCTTCTTTTTCACATTTTTTTTTAGTTTTGTATGTAAAAACACTTATTAAACTATATATTTAAAAAAATAAATTTGTCGTCAAATCGATGCACCACACAGACTATTGCGCCCTGGTGCGTATAGATGTAAAAATGCACTGATACCAATTTTATCGACAAAATCAAAATGCAAACCTCTGCTATTAAAATTTATGGATATTTTACTTTATGGAGGTTCTAACGAAGGTAACGGTTTGGTGCATTTCATAGTGTATCACATTGGTGTGTTATATATATACATATGCATTGGTGTGTTAACAAATAATTAAAAGCATCAATAACTTTTAATATCAAATGATAGTTTTAGATCAAATGCAGGGAAAAGAAGGTTAGAATGTCAAATGACCAATACTTCATATTCCATCTCATTCCATATCATTGCAATTTTGTCAACTTTTCCTACATCGTTTGAAGTAGGTTTATATTTTATTTATAATTCATTTATTTGATTAAAGCTATGTCATTTATGCATGTGAATTTGAATAATTGTTCATTGAATTTTGTATGATCATAAATCAAGATCGAGTTTGGATGAGCAGTATATTCCACCAGTGCAAAAATTATGCAATCTCTTATCAGGAGAAAGATAATGCACAAAAATGTTTGATAAAAATGGAAAACTACTTTACCCTGCCAATTGTAACATGCCATCTTCTAGTAACATGCATCTTGGGTCAACAATATTACACTGTGAATTGGATCTCTTTTATGACACACCAGTGATATGTGGTTGTTCAAAATGTAAAAGGGTTGAAGAAGAACCCTCAACGTGTCACATTATCTAATTATACTAAAGATTGAATACCCAATGTTGATGGTCTAATACCTCCCACCACGGTCAATAATCCAATAGGTGATATAGAAAAGACACGTAGGAGCACTTCCATATGCTCCCTTTTTGAAACGTTGGAAGCTAGATCAACTACATTTTGTCCTAAATTGGCCAACCTATCTCCTTCTATTGAGTCAACAAAGAGTTCTTATAGTGAGCCAAAGTATGATATCAATACTACCCAAAACATCACTACTAGGATATCAAAACATTTGTATGAGCTAAGAGTAAAAATGTCCAAGTACACACCAAAGTATGTTCAATTGTTGGAAGATAGCGATAAATTTCCTCTTCCTATCCATCTGCAATGTAAATACCAAACTTCTTACAATCGAGCTTTGTATGGTGCTTGGCCACCATCCATGCATGTGCCTAATGTTGGAACCAAATTCTCTTTTAGTGGTAATAGTTATATGATTACCAAGTCTAAAATAGATGTTGCAAATCTTGGGTTGTTTATCCTTTCATATGTATTTGTTCCTCCCAAACAATTAATGGAACTTATTCCATTTTGTGATCCTCTTTATAGTCGATCTGATTACTTGAATATTGTCAAATACAAACATAACCTTTCCATGTATAGTATGTGCATGCATGGTTATGCTTATGGAAACTTTAACATGAAAAACATGTTATATATTAATGGTCATCCATGAACTCATGGGAACATCGCAGGATTCATAAATACTTGCACGCCCTCATTATTTAGTGGAAATTGTTCCCTTGAGGAACACTCCAATAAAAAATAGTTCATTATGAAAAGGAAGGCATCCAAATTTGTTGTTGTGCATGAAATACGTATTTTGTCTCCTGGTGAAAAGTTGTTAATAAACTATAACTTTCATAGACCACCAAACGCTCATAAAAAATGCCTTGCATTGGGTCTACCTTTAGACATCCCCTTGGGGCATAAGAAAATGATGATTAAGTAATTGTATTTTTGAACTTTCAATTGAATTAATGTCAATGTATTGCTTAATTCGACATTTGTTGTAAAGTGGTTGGTTGCATGTTACAAAAATTACATCAAAGATGGGGACTAAAATCCCTATAACTTCTACACATGGACTTTTGTTTATTTTGTTTATTGAGTTTGCTTAATATTTTAATATTTTTAAATATTAATATAAAATTAATTTTATTTAATATTCTTTTAACCTTAACAAATTAATTAATTTCTTCACTAATGAAATCAAATACTTAAATTTCCTTATGAGGAGATTCATAATTAGAAAAATCGATAATAACACCTATATTTCACTTGGGGGCCAAATATCCCATTTAGATTGGTCATGTGGTGGTTTTCTAGCCTTGTCCATGGCCCATGAGCCATAGAAGCTTCATTTAGAACCTGATTCCCTTGTTTTCCTTCTCCTACAATGGTCAACTCTCTGAGACTCGCCTCTCATGGGAAAAAGATCCTAAGAGTGGATAAAATCTTCATTTAGGGTCCCAAGTCCTTTGAATTCCTACCCATTCCATGATAAAGTACCCCAAAACATCCCTTGAGTGAAAAAATCCTAATGGAATTCATCTTCCACTCAGAGGCCCAAATTCCTATTTATAGAGATTAAGTGGTGGTTCAAGGCCTTGGTCCTAGCCCATAAGACTTAGAAGGTTCATATAGGGAATAAGTTCTTTGTTTTCCTCACTGGACCATGGGTAAGGGCTTGAGATCCATACCTAGTGTTAGCACTAGAAGTCACTCTCCGATTGCAGAGAGATTAAGCCCATTACCCATCAGTTTGTATGTCACAAATAATTTTAAAGAGGTCAAATGGGTGCAGACTTAAGATGATATCACTTTAACTCAGAAAAATGGACTGGTATGCACAGAAAAGTGAGGTCTTGATCAACTTCAGTCAGTAAGTTGGATTAAAGTTGAATAGAAGGAATACCTGGTGAGGAGAATGTAGAGGTCTGCTATGGACATCAGGTCTTCCAACAGCCTAAGGAGGAAAAACTCAAACACAAGATCCTCTTGGATTCAAAGTTTCAGACACTGAAGTATATTTAAGAAACACAGTCATAACAACACAATGATCAAACATACATCACGATGTAGCTACAACAACTCGACTAGATCATCCATGCCTGAGCTCTTCAGTTTGAGAGGGAAAAAGATAACAAAACGAACTGATTAAAACTGGTCACAATACTACTGAAATCAAACCTTCATAACAACAACATACAACCCTCGACTGGATCCTCCATGCCCGAGTGTTCTAACATAGATTTTACAGAGAGATGGAAAGAAGCTGACTTATATTAAACAAGAAATCTCAAATCCTATTACAT
Source organism: Picea engelmannii (assembly GCA_009831015.1). NCBI lineage: Eukaryota > Viridiplantae > Streptophyta > Pinopsida > Pinales > Pinaceae > Picea > Picea engelmannii. Next base: position 251,899 of record ML784052.1, on the reverse strand, counting down.
AACATTTAACCAGAGCTTTCATCAAATCTTTACAATGCGAGAGCTTAGCTCAACCATCGACCATCCCAAAATATCAAAAAGACTCCATGCTAAAACCTCTGATTTGTGAAACCGCGAATCCTTGGATCTAGTGCCACATGTCTCTTTGAATCAGATGGCTCCTACTGATTTTCAGGTTTCGGGAGGGACCTGCAAACGAGCCGAATTGCTGACAATCCTTTTGAGCTTTCCATTTATGGGGGAAACAATGTTCAACCACCACTCCCCAAATTCATTAAATTTATTTCTCAGGGTCCGGATAGGCCTGAGTCAACTCAACACATGGAAACGTGATGGCCTTACCCTACTCTTGGCCATCTGGATCTACATTGGATGCTGACGAGGATCTGGCGCAAATGACATGAAATCTGACTGGACGGGAGGATGTGGTGACAAAATGACGACTGAGAATACGCAGGCGTCAACATGCATGAGATGAGGTGGAAGAATGAGGATATGTGTTAACATTAGGTTCCATGGGGGATAGAGTCCTCCCTGCGAGGCTCTAAGAACTCTTTTTGTAGTTTCAGTGCCTTAGTATTGGTTTATGGAGTCATGCTAAAAAACATCCTGCTGAGGAATCCATGTCGACCCACACACTATTCTTCTTACAGACATAAAGAAAACACACCTGCTCTTGATAGATCTTATTTATGTACAAAAACCTAAGCTAACTGATTTTTACAAAGCACCAGGTGAAAGAAAACTTCCACCATAGCCACCCAGACTGTCTGGTAATATGATCCTTTTCTTTACTACAGATAATCCACAAAATGCTAAGGAAGTATGACAACAAAATGAGGACATGGCTTGGAACACTGACTATACCCCCAAATGATGATAAGGTGAATAAATCTACAGGCTCCAATGCTTTTGGAAAACAAAGCTCCATATATAATCCCACAGGGTAACAAAATTTATAATCAGGGGAGATCAACTGGTAAGAAATTAAATCATGTCCTTTATTGCGACTCACCCGTTGTGTGATGTTCTCAGAGTGTATAGGTGGGTGGAGAACTGATGCAAGATGGCTGATACTAGGTGATACCTTCTCAATTACAGGTTCTGGATAGGAGATAAACTGCCCACAAAGCTCCTCCTTTACATGCTTCTCTGTATTTTCTGTGAGTCTAGGATAACTAATTTCCACCCGATTCTTTTCCTTAATTAATAAAGGAAATGCCTCTATAGTGTGGTCTTGGAAACCTTTCATAACACCATACTCACCTGTGAGTATTGGTGAAGTAATGCAATTTGAAAATTTCAGAAAATATGAAATGTATGACTCCATGTATATGGCCACAGGATCATGAATAATGCGGTAAAATCCTGGTTGCTTTAGAAGACCAGGCTGCTCCTCTGTAAAATTCTCTCTCTTTTCAAATAAATGCCCTCCTTTTTCCTTTGAAACCAACTCTTGATCATCAAAAGTTGTCATCTCTTCTTCATAATAATGGTCACAAGATAAAGGTGCAACTGGATTTAGAACATCATAACTATGATTAGCCAAGAACATACAATTATCTATGCAATCAACCACTGCTACATGATCAAAATGTTCTGGAAGTTGATCATAAGATTGATATGTATTCCTTCCCATAGAAAAACTGCAAATGTTGAAGAACCTAATTCCAACTGTGAATCATACCTACTTCCTTATTGTTTTTCCAAATCTGATTCATACTCACTATCTTCTTGCTCAGAATCTGAAACAGATTGGCAGTCTTCTTGCTCATGTACATGCAAATTTTTGAGATATGCCTGTCTATGAACCCACTTCCTAGACTTGATGTTCTCTTCGACCTCTACAACATCTTATTAAGAACCAAAGATCAATATAGCATATAAAAACCTCAGAATAAGTACTCAACACCTTGAAAAAGAGAGAATTTTAGATAATAAGCCTCTTCGAGGGGGAAACCTCCTTTTACCCCACATAAATTTTCAAGTACAAGATGATTCCAAATGGAAATTTCTCCTTGGTATATATAGGAGACTAGGAGGTATAATTACAACTAATGGAATAACACCGACATAAATAAAATAAAATTAATAATGTAATATGCCCTAATTAAGGGGTAATGAGTTAATATTAGGGCTTAACATGCCCCTCCCCTTGAGACAAGTGTTGTCCGCAATGCTTGAGTAACTATGGATGCTTCTGTATAAAAGACTCATCTTCCCAAGTGGAATTTTCAGCCGGTAGTTTCCTCCATTTAATGAGATACTCTGAAATGGATCTATTCCTCAGCTGGCGAATTCTTATGTCAGTGATGGCTTCAGGCTCCAATATGATTTTTCTTTCCTTGTCAAGTTCTCGCAATATAGTTTGAACTGGGATCTTGTCACCTATAACCTTCTTTAAGCATGAAACATGGAAAACTGGGTGTACTCGTGAAGATGCAGGAAACTCCAATTTGTATGCCATAGTACCAATCTTTTGCAACACCTTATAAGGGCCA